>SKCR01034607.1:0-111585 GCA_019454045.1 Zanthoxylum bungeanum
ATATCTTTAAAGTGTTTATTAGATATTTTAACAAGTTGATTAAATGAAATTTAAATTAATTTTGTTGTATTTGCTTGGCCAATTTCGGCCAAGGCTATTATGATACAAGTATATATTGTTTTTCATTTCATTTGTAAATTAACCTAATACACTTTCTAACCTAAACTCCATTAAAAGAAAACAAGAAAAGCTTGAGAGGAAGAAATGAAAAGTAAAGAAAAACTTGGATTTTAGTAAGTTTTCTTAACTTGCTATTAGAGAGGAAATTGTTCCTTATGTTCTAGGCTACATCTTGTGATGTTCTTATGCTATTCTTTTCTTTATTCTTTGTGTTTTTGGTGAATGGAACTTTGATGAAAGTGTTGAGCATGTATGATGATGGAAGCTTGTGACTAGTGTAGTTATAAGTATTCTTTTATGGTTTTGGAAACTTTGTTGCTAATCTAGAGTTGTTGACCCACTCTTAGATGACCTAGATTTGATCTAGAGTTGTTTCATTGTGTTGAGACTTTGGTTGGATGGAAGAATGATGATTGAAGTAATTGATTTAACCAATTTGGTCTAATTTGTCCAATTTGAAGAAATTGAAAAATTAGGTTTTAAGACCTCATCCAAATTTGGGGCTTTTCATTTATGTTGTGTATAAGGATGTTTATATGATGCTTATAAAGTTTTATGTTGATTGGATTTCATTTGGATGTGTCTTGAAGCATGGAAGTGCAAAATGCACACTTTGGCCACCTAGTGAGGCTCTCTGCCAAGTGAGGCATTTTTCGGATTTTTGTTGCTTTTGGTGTTTTGATGTTTTGAACATGCTAAGTTCATCTTAGAAATGATTTAGAATCATTCAAAATTGATTTGATCAATTTCGGACTAAAATGAACAAAATACCAAGTGTAACGGCAATTCGGTAAATTCACTTAAATATGATTTATTGAATTTTATTTCATAATTTGATTATTGGATAATTAAATAAATATGTTTATTTAATTAATCCGAGAAAAATTTTTGAAATCGGAAAATTTGATTTTCCACCGCTTCTGCTGCGTTACCGGATTTAGCCCCTAAAAACCCCTTCAGCTTCCATTGCTCATGGTACATCTGGTTAAATAATTGGAACTCCAATTCCAATATAGGATATGTGTTAGTCTTCTAGGTTATAGGAATTCGACCGTATTTTGAAACCAACGACTATGAATATTTACTTTAAGAATAGTTTATACTAGTAATATTATGTCAATATCGGACCACCCAATGTCCGATATTACTACATCATTCTAAGGTCGATGTCATTTTTCAGTATATTTATATACCAATCTAATATGTATAATGACATTAACTATCATTAACATGGTTGAAATGAAAATGTAGTTATTTTATTAATAAATAATAAAATATAATGTACAATACATTATTCGGATTGGTGCTCCAAGCACCAACTCCAATAGAACTAATAGTCAAAGTCTGCATGCTGAAGCATAACAAATAATAAAAAGTTCATAAAAAAACTTATAGAAATAATTTAAAGTTCAAATTAACTTTGTAAAAACTATTAGTCAAAGTTTACATCCTGAAGCATAACAAATAATATAAAGATCATGAAAAAAATTATAGAAATAATTTAATGTAAAATAACAAACAACAATCAATAATAGACCCGAAATAAAAAAAAATGGTTAGGTTTTGTAAATGGCTATTTAGTTTTCTTATTTTAATAAGAAATTATTTTCTTATATTGTAATAGGTCTCTTATTTTAGTAATATATTATTTTAATTTTATAATTTAATGATAAAAAAATTAATTATAGATTTATTTTAATTATTTAATTTAATAATAAATATGAGACATTGTTTTAATATTGTAATATATTTATTATTTTAATAATTTCTTATTTTAATTTTATAATTTAATAATAAAAAATTAATTATAAATTAGGTGCCACATACATTTTTTTTTTAATTTTAATAGGAGATTATAATATCTTGAAACTTCATCCAAAGAGGAAATTTCGACACACCTCTCACTATAGCTACAGTGAATTTTGGTAAATGGATTTTCGCCACTAAAAGTGAATTTTCAAAGGCGAATCATTCCAAAACCTTTGGCAGATGAAAACCTTCACCGGGGCGCTCGTTATAGGGTCCAGACCATCAGAAAATGGCTGACCCACTACCCTGTCGACATGGTCCGTACAGTTTCTTGAAGGATGGCCAACTAAGTGGCCAAAACTTTCCATTTTAATCATTTTAGTCCTAAAGTTGTTCGTCTCGGAAAAAAGAGCCATAACAGCCCTCATACAGCCCCTGACTCACGCCCATAACATCCCTCATACAGCCCCTGACTCACGCCCATAACAGCCCCCAAATACCCCTGAACACAGCCCCTGAAACACAATCCCTGACCACTGAAAACAGCCCCTGAAAACAAGATACAATCTTCTTTGAGTCTTTTGGTATGGAAGCGGCCTCACTTTTATTATAATAGTTTATCAATTTAATTTTTTAATTTAAAAAAACTAAATTACAATATTAATTAATTAAACTAATATGTTTCTTATTTTAAGAGGAGATTGTGTTTTTATATTATAATATGTTTCTTATTTTAATTTTATAATTTAATAATAAAAAATTATCATTTTATTTTTGTAATTTAATAATAAATATGAGATTCTATTTTTATATTATAATAGATTTCTTTTCTATAATATATATTTTTAATTTAATAAAAAAATTTAATTATAGTAATTAGGTGCCACATATTTGTTTTTTATGTTTTCTTATTGTAATATGTTTTTTATTTTTATAGTTTATCATTTTAATTTTAAAAATAATAAATTACAATATTAATTAATTAAAGTAATAAGTTTCTTATTTTATTAGGAGATTATATTTTTATATTATAATAGGCTTCTTATTTTAATTTTATAATTTAATATAAAAAAAATTATGGATATTTGCATTTTATAATTTAATTAAAAAATAATTTTAAAAATTAGATACCACATGGCGCGGTGAGAAAGTTTTAAAATGTTTAACTTACACACACACACACACACATATATATATATATATATATATATATTCTTGCTATAATATATTTCTAATAAAAATATATTATATATATTTATTTAATAGATTTATTAATTTAATTTTATAATTTAATATTATTTCCTATTTTAATATGATATTATAATATATTTTCTTATTATATAAGGTTCTTATTTTTAGATTTATTAATATAATTTTTATAATTTAATAGTGAGTCGTCATGTGACGCGATGGAGAGACTTAAAATTATTTAACTTTTATATATACAAGCACAAGCCCCGTACTTTGTGCGAGTTGAACATATATTTTAGGTATTGATCTTGTAACTGCTCTAGATCTTGTCGGTCTTATAGTCTAAATGAGACAATTGATTTACTTACACGTAATATTTGTGTCTCATTCGTTTGTCTCTCAGTTCTTAAATAATATTTCTAATTCACTGTTCAAAAACTAATAGTCAAGTTTGCATCATGAAGCACATTAAATAATAAAAAATTCATGTAGTAAAAAACTTATACAAATAATTCAAAATAAAATAATAAATAATAATAGATCCGAAATCCAAAAAATTGGTTAGGTTTTGTGGACGGTTACTATTTAGGTTTCTTATTTTAACAGAGAATTTTATTTTTATATTATAATATGTTTTATATTTTAATAATTTATTATTTTAATTATATAATTTAAAAATAAAAACATTAATTTTTGAGATTATGTGCTAGGAAATGTTCAGGAAATGCATGAGAAATCAAGTATTTGGCATGATTTTGAGGATCAAAATGAAGAAGAAACGTGAGAGTGAGAGACGTGTCAGAGATAGAGAGAAAATGATGGAAAAAACTAAAAAGTCCTATTTATAATGGGCCAAAAATCCAGATTTTTATGTCAAAAAATCGTTGTTGCGTTCGAATGCCCGTCGAACGCAACTCAAACGCTAACCCTCTGAAAGGGTGCATTCAAATGACTTGCCAAACGTGGTTCGAACGAAAACTCTCTGGAAAATTTCTTTCGAACGAATAGAAAAACGCGTCACAAATACAAATATTGGTTTGCGTGCGAATGCCCACACAAACGCGAACATACTGAAATTGCAAATTTAAGGTAAAATAAGGCATAAATGCCCATGAACTGAGACCATAGTCTTGATCAACATGCATACACGCTACGTGAGCTATAAGCATCACATACATACTTACAAAACCATGATGACCATGATCTACATGCTGAACATATGTGGTGTTACATAATTATAGAGGTTAATTGTAAAGATTAAGTGTCACATATATTTTTTTTTAATGAGAGATTATAATATATTTTCTTATTAAATAAATTTCTTTATTTTAATTTTATAATAAAACAAAATATTAATAATTAATTAAAGGTTTCTTACTTTAATAGTTGATTATGTTTTCATAATATAATAGGTTTCTTATATTAATAATTTATTATTTTAATTTTATATTTTAATAATAAAAAATAATTATAGAGATATTTTAAGTTTTAATTTAATAATATAATTTAGTTGTAGATAATTTAATAATTTTTTTTTATTTTAATAGGATATTATAATATGTTTTCTTGTTATAATAGAATTCTTATAAAATTATAATGTTATTTTTATTATAATATGATTTTTATTTACATAATTATTAGTTTAATTTTATAACTTTAATATGAAGCCGCCACGTGGCGTGATGAGAAGGTTTAAAAATATTTAACATATACATACATATATATATTCATTATATCCCAACATTCTTGTTATAAATAATCAAATGATTATTTTTATATTTATTTTATATTTACCTTGTTAAAATAATTAACATCTTTTACATTATTAAAAATTCATTATTTTTCATTAAAATTATAAAAAATATTATATAAAATAATTATGAAACATGGAAATCAAAAAACGGGATTTAAGATTAAAAATTTTCTCGAATTCTACCCCAATTTTATTATGGAAGAAAAGTCATTCTGAATCCTAAAATAAATTTTTAATCAGGGTGATTTTACGACATAAGATCCCGTCAGGATTTTGAATTTCTACTATATATACCTATCATATATTTCCTATAAAATTTTAATTGTAATTTTTTAAATTATTTAAAGAAAAATATTTTTTTGAGTATCAATTTATTGATCTATTAATAAATCGTATTACAAATTTTTATTTTGTTTATTTTTTTTATATTATTTAGTATAAAGTTAAATATGAAGCATTTAAAATGGAATTTGACATAATTAAAAAATATGAAGATAATTAAACAAAATACTTTTCTATAACAATATTGCATTTTATAATAATTTTTAATCAGAAGATAAAGACGAATTTAATCTACAGATTAAGGAATTACTAAGTTTAAATCTTCACATAATAAAAGCTTACACATCAATCTTGTCTTTATGGTCAGAAATCATGCTGAAATAAAAAGAGAAAAAACCATAATGGTTATAAATCATAAAGAATTAAATAAAGCTACACAATTTGGTGGGTATTTCATATCTAACAAAAATGTATTAATAAACCCTTGCCAACAGAAAACAATATTAGGGGAGAATCGCATTTTCCTTTTTTTAAAAACAATTACTAAAATAGGCTTTTATTTAAAAACCCAATTAGAATATAATCTATTCAATTTAGCCCAACCTAAAATTAAAAACTCATATTTGGTTGTATAGGTGTAAAATAACTAAAAGATATAAGATATCATCAAAAAAAAAAAAAAAAAAAAAAAAAAATAATATATATAATATTATATATATAATATATATAATAATTATATATATTTTAAACACAGGACCTATGCGCCATGTGCCATGTGGGGGGGGGGGGGGTGGTTTAAATAAAAATTCTTTCTTTTAAATATTTTTATTTAAAATTTAAATATCTCCTAAATGTAAGGTATTTCATAAAAAAAATTATAAATTATCGATTTATAATCATACACTTTATAAATTTACATGTAATAATTTTTATATCAAATTCGATGTCTTATGCTATTATTATTTAATTATAAAAATTCTCATGGTGAAGTCAAATTCTTCTTTTTTCTCTGAAAAAAAATCTTCAAACATTTGATATTTGCTTTTGTGGCGCGGCAAAAAAAAATCCATAGAGGTGGCCAATTACAATTTTACTTACATTCTTTGTACATATATGTATATATATGTATGTGTATATATATATATATATATATAAAACTTGTTGAAGAAATTAAAAATTGAAGACTAAGATTTCATTTAGTATAATTTTTATTAATAGATTTTTTAAAATTAATTTTTTCACAAAAAAATTCTTTGATTTTCGATTGATAATGAGAATTTTTACTTAAAAATATTAAATTATTTACCAAATTGTGAAATAAAATAAAATTTATGAATGGATTTTCAATTTTCAAAGAAAAATTAACGGGCATTTAGGAGCCATTGATTTCGTAGATTTGACTTACTATATGTGCGTTGATAATGCTGACGTGCGGACGTGTAATGCAATTACTGGCTGTTAAAAAAGTAGATAAATATATAAAATTTTTACTTAATTACATAAGTAATGTTATAAATAATTTTTTTTAATTACAAATTTAAAAAAAAATATAAAATTATCAAATTACATATATATATATATATATATATATATATAAAAAATCATTAATTTTAATAATTTTTAATCGACGAAATCGAAGCGGTGCTGGAGAAATCAGGGACCTACACGACAAGCCAAGCGACGTAATTCACTCGATTTCGCGGACTCACTTTCTGAATTCGATCAACACGGTGAAAAAATGGGTCAAGAAGAAGCTTTACAACGACGTCGTTGAGGAGAACCGGGCCGGATTCGTGCTCGTGAAGGGGTTTTGGGTTGATGATAATGACTGGGCGATTCAAGTGGCTAAGAGTTTTGAATGCGTTAGGACTGTTCTTGAAAATTTAGAAGACCAGCTTGAGTTTTTGCACGCAAGTATATTATATTTATTATATATAAGATATATATATATATATATATTGTATATATATATATAATATATATATATATATTTTTATGTTTATCAGTTGAAAACAATAATTTTTTAATTTCTGAATTTTTTTATTCAAAAAAAAAACACTTTAATGTGCTTTCTGGAGATGTGCTTTATATTGTTTGGCTGCCAGCACCGAACTGCAATCAGCCGAAAGCTGAAAGGACAGCATGCAATTGTTTGTGGACAACTTGTTTTGCAAGCTGTGTGTGAGAGTGCCAAACCGCGTGACACTGTTCACGCGGTTTGGGCACTATAAAAAGAGAGCCCTCCCATTTTATCAGCATCCCAAATCGTGAGGAAAGATAGAGAGTAAAGTGTTGAGAGTTTTTTGTAAAGCTTGGATTATAAGCTTTGTAATTCTTTTGTGGGTATATATAAAAGAAGAGTTTTCTCTCAATCACCTCTATTATTGTGTGTTTAATCACAACAAGTGGTATCAGAGCTACGGTTCCACGGAGGGATCCCGAATTCGAAACGAAGCTTCGGTTCGGAAAGTCGATTCCGACGAAAGTTGTCGAAAATCGATTTTGAGCATACCATCGGACGTTTCACGGGAGAGCACGAGCACGGTATATTTCCGGCGATCGAAACGGAGGTCCAGCTGCCCACACGCGCCGCACGCGCCGTCCAGAGGAGTCCTCACGCTCGCCGACGCGCCCCACGCGCCCACGCGCGTGCTGAAGGTTGAAGACGTGACGTCAGCCCCACGTCAGCGCCCAGTCAGCGCACAGTCAGCGCCACGTCAGCGCACAGTCAGCGCCCAGTCAGCGCCACGTCAGCGCACAGTCAGCAGCCACAGTCAGCGCCACGTCAGTGCCACGTCAGCGCAGCAGTCAGCAGCCCAGTCAGCTGCCACGTCAGCGGTGCCTGGTAAATTTCAGATAGGTCCCTGAACTTTCTGAAAATTACAGTTAGGCCCCTATACTTTCAGAAATTTTCAATTTAGTCCCTGAACTTTTCCGTAATTGCACTTTGGCCCCTGAACTTTTGGAAATTGCACTTTGACCCCTGTAATTTCTGGAATTTGCAATTGGTCCCTGTGTCGGATTTTGACAAACGAAGTGTCATTTCCACCATTTTCGACCATTCCGGACGCAACGGTGAGGTCCGTTTTTTGAAATTCTGCTTAGAATTTTTATGATGGAGGGGAGCAACGGAAAAATGATTTTGTTAACCAGTACAAACTATTTCACATGGAGAGGAAGGATGAAAGACCTTCTGTATGTGAAGGACTATGATGGATCGGTATTTCTGGAGGAGAAACCAGAAGGAATGACCGATGGAAAGTGGGCTAATCTTCACCAGAAAACATGCAGTACTATTCGTCAGTGGATCGACGATAGTATCGTCAACCATGTCAGTGAAGAGAAACAAATGCACGTGTCTTATGGAGAAAGCTGGAGGAGCTTTTCCGAGCAAAGACTGGAAACAACAAGCTGTACTACATCAAGAAGATGATGGGTTTGAAATACCAGGAAGGTACAGCTGTGGCGGACCATATCAAACGATTTCCTCGGAACCATGAAGGAATTGTCTGGATTGGGCATAGACTTCGGAGATGAGGTAAATGGTTTAATACTCCTTAATACGTTACCAGAATCTTGGGAAACGTTCAGATCTACGGTGATCAATTCAGCCGCAGATGGGAAAGTCACTATGGAGATGGCAAAGACCAGGATCTTCGAGGAAGAAAAGAGGACGAGAATGCAGGAGTCAGCATCAGCCTCAACCTCAGAAGCTCTAGTGACAGAGAAGAACACCAGAAGGGGGAGGAGTAAAAGCCGAGGCCCAGGTAGATCAGACAAGAACCGGGTAAATCAAGAACTAGAGATATTGAGTGCTATCACTGTAAAAGAAAGGCCATATGAAGAGGGACTGTTACAAACTGAAGAACGAGCAGTCCAGGAGAGATGGTGACTCTAATCAAGAAAGAGTTGCTACTACCACCGAGAAAACCTCCAAAGACTTCTGCATAATGTATGAAGAAGATGTTGTGAATCTTGCCAGCCACGAGACCAGTTGGGTGATAGATAGTGGCGCATCCATACACGCCACATCTCGCAGAGACTTCTTTTCATCTTACACACCAGGGGACTACGGTGCTGTAAGGATGGGGAATGACGGACAGTCCAAAGCCGTCGGTATTGGAGACATCTGCCTTGAAACAGAGAACGGGACAAGGCTAGTGTTGAAGGGAGTCAAGCACATCCCAGATATCCGGTTAAACCTGATCTCAACAGGCAAGCTGGATGATGAAGGTTTCTGCAGCACCTTTAGTGACGGATGCTGGAAGCTCACTAAAGGATCAATGGTCGTGGCACGAGGTAAGAAAGACCAACTCTGTATTTGATGCATGCTAAGCTTTCAAATAGTAGCATAAATACAGTTAACAGTAATGAGGCAGCCGAGCTATGGCATAAAAAGCTCGGTCACATGAGCCAAACAGGGATGGAGATACTACGCAGGCGGAATGTTCTTCCGGAACTGAAGAACTCACACTTACGGAAGTGTGAACACTGCATGGCTGGAAAGCAGAACAGAGTATCCTTCCAGAGCTCCCCGCCTCAACGGAAACCGGAGGTACTAGATCTCATACATTCAGATGTATGCGGTCCGATGCAGACACGAACACTTGGTGGGTCACTGTATTTTGTGACATTCATTGATGATCATTCAAGGAGATCTGGGCATACACCTTGAAGAGAAAAGATCAAGTGCTGGGAGTGTTCAAGGAGTTTCATGCTTTGGTGGAGAGAGAAACCGGCAAGAAACTGAAGTGCATCAGAACAGACAATGGTGGAGAATACAGAGGTCCGTTTGATCAGTACTGCAAGACGCAAGGAATCCGACATCAAACGACACCTCCGAAGACACCTCAGCTGAATGGCCTAGCTGAGAGGATGAACAGAACCTTGTGCGAGAGGATCAGAAGCTTGCTGTCACAAGCCAAGCTGCCGAAGACATTTTGGGGGGAGGCACTCATCACAGCAGTTCATGTTTTGAACATGTCCCCAGCGGTCGCACTGAAAGGTAATGTTCCTAACCAAGCTTGGACAGGTAAAGAAGTGTCATACGAACACTTGCATGTCTTTGGGTGCAAAGCATTTGTACACATCCCAAAGGACGAGAGATCCAAGCTTGATGCAAAGACGCGACAGTGTGTCTTTATTGGCTATGGTCAGGATGATTTCGGCTACAAACTCTATGATCCTGTGGAGAAGAAGATTGTCAGAAGCCGAGATGTTGTCTTTGTTGAAGACCAGACCATAGAAGATATCAGAAAGGAGATGAAGACAATGCCCCAGCAATACAGAAATGTGAATCCAGAACCTCATACACCGGTGCCAGTACGAGTTGAAGATGAGGTTCCCAGACATGAGGGTACAGGTGATGAAGCTCCCAGAGATGATGATCATGATCAACCACCAGTACCAGAAGTTCCACCAACAGTTCCACAGAGAAGGTCTGACAGAGAGAGGCGACCTTCAACCAAATACTCTGCATATGAGTATGTGCTGCTTACTGACGGGGGAGAACCCGAGAGCTACCAGGAGGCTGTGGAAACAGATGACAGAGAAAAGTGGGAGGAAGCCATGCAAGATGAGATGAAATCTTTGCATGACAATCACACTTTTGAGTTGGTGAAATTGCCAAGAGGCAAACGGGCTTTGAAGAACAAATGGGTGTACAGGGTGAAGCAACAGGAGCACACTTCACAACCCCGGTACAAAGCCAGACTAGTTGTCAAGGGATTCAATCAGAGGAAAGGCATTGACTTCGATGAAATCTTCTCTCCAGTTGTGAAGATGTCATCCATCAGAGTGGTACTCAGCTTAGCAGCAAGCCTCGACCTGGAAGTTGAGCAGATGGATGTCAAGACCGCATTTCTTCACGGGATCTGGAAGAAGAAATTTATATGGAGCAACCAGAAGGCTTCAGAGTCAGCGGGAAAGAGGACTTTGTGTGCAGACTCAGGAAAAGCCTATACGGTTTGAAACAGGCACCGAGACAGTGGTACGTGAAGTTTGAGTCAGTTATGGGGGAGCAGGGATACAAGAAGACCACTTCAGACCATTGTGTTTTCGTTCAGAAGTTTTCTGACGATGACTTTATCATCTTACTGTTATGTAGATGATATGTTGATAGTTGGCAGGAATCAATCGAGGATTGATAATTTGAAGCAGCAACTGAGTAAGTCTTTTGAGATGAAAGACTTGGGGCCAGCTAAACAGATTCTTGGCATCAGGATCGGTCGTGATCGGAAAGCCAGGAAGTTATACTTGTCACAGGAGGAGTACATCGAGAAGGTACTTCAGAGATTCCAGATGGACAAGGCTAAAGCGGTTAGCACTCCTCTTGCTACCCACTTTAGATTGAGTACAAGACAGAGTCCCTCTACTGAGTCAGAGAGGAGGAAATGAAACAGGTTCCATACACCTCAGCAGTGGGAAGTCTTATGTATGCCATGGTGTGCACGAGGCCAGACTTAGCACACGCAGTTGATTGGTCAGCCGGTTTATGTCAAAAGTGGGAGGAACGGAACTGGAATGCGATCAAATGGATCATGTGGTATCTTCGAGGCACATCCAAAATGAGGCTATGTTTTGGAAGCAGCGAACCAGTAGTGATGAGGCTACACACCGATTCAGATATGGCAGGAGATGTGGATACCCGAAAGTCTACTTCGGGGTATCTGATTACTCTCTCAGGAGGAGCTGTGGCATGGCAGTCTAGGTTGCAGAGATGTGTTGCACTTTCTACAACAGAGGCAGAATTCATTGCAGCTACAGAAGCTTGCAAGGAATTGCTGTGGATGAAGACATTCGTCCAAGAATTGGGTTTCAAGCAGGAGAAGTACATTTTGTACTGCGATAGCCAGAGTGCTATCTATCTCGGTAAAAATTCCACCTTTCATTCGAGGTCAAAACATATCGATGTGAGGTATCACTGGATACGGGACGTCCTGAGCTCAAGGCTGTTAGAACTCAGGAAAATTCACACCGACGACAACGGTGCCGATATGTTCACGAAGGTTTTACCGAATGAGAAGCTTGAAATCTGTCGTGCCATAGCCGGGATGACAAAACTCTCCACATAGTCAGAGTGGGGAGATTCAGAGAACTACGATTGGCTTGATCCCAACTCAGGGTACGTAGGCAGTCATACAGATGCAGCCAGGGGAGGATCCTTTGGAGGATCCGGTTTGGATGATTAATGGTCGGCTCAGATTTTGGAGCAAATCTTCACCGAGGGGGAGATTTGTTGGCTGCCAGCATGCAAATCAGCCGAAAGCTGAAAGGACAGCATGCAAGTTGTTTGTGGACAACTTGGTTTGCAAGCTGTGTGAGAGTGCCAAACCGCGTGACACTGTTCACGCGGTTTGGGCACTATAAAAAGAGAGCCTCCCATTGTTATCAGCATCCCAAATCGTGAGGAAAGATAGAGAGTAAAGTGTTTGAGAGTTTTTTGTAAAGCTTGGATTATAAGCTTTGTAATTCTTTTGTGGGTATATATAAAAGAAGAGTTTTCTCTCAATTCACCTCTATTATTGTGTGTTTATCACAACATATAGAAATGCTTTCTGAAGAAGCACTAAATTAATTATCCATTTAATTTAAGGAAAATTAAATATTTTTTTATTTTAAAAAGGAAAAAAACACATTAGCAGGTCAAAAAAATGATAATTTCCCTTTTTTTTTTTTCTAATATTAGAAATTAAAGTAAAAGTCATTTTTGACTACTTGTGAAGCGCTTTTGCAGTATTGAAAGCACTTCCTAACAAACTAGATGGTTAAACATTAGTGGAGCCTATAGTTGATTTTGCTTGTCCTTGGTAATTTTTATTTTTTTGGGTAATAATGGGACTTTCATGAGCTTATAATGAATGTATAATGTAATTTATCTATGAGGTTTATGCCCACTTCGAGAGATTTAAGGAGAATTCATTCACTCGTATTAGGCCATAATTATTTGGCTTAATCTTTTAGGTACAAGATGGAGTTTGAATCCTTAGTCTCTAATGCTAGATAGTAATCCAGAATTATGGTGGAAGATACGCAAGACTGATGTTTGTCTTTGTTCATTCATATGAGTTGGAATTTCAATGTGACTGATCAGTTTGCCTGTTCTTGGTTATTTTGTTGTCAGTATATGACCATCAACTCTTAAATCTCTATTTTAGGCTTTGAGGTCAAAGCCTGCAAGATTTGCATAGAAGTGACTAAATATGATGTGGTTGTCAATCTTTGCACTGAAGTGCTGACTGTTGAAAGAGCTGGATGGTAGAGAGGATTCATATAGCCAATACATAATGCTCGGGTTGAGGTTCTTGTAGGTTCAGCATGCTATGGTTGGTTGGACTAACATGGTTTGACAGATGACAATGAGATATATTATGTAAAAGTGAAGTTAAGGTTGTATCGTATCATTTGGTTGCATGAAAAGGGAGAATTGGCTAAAATGGCTTCAGTATATGCATTGGACAATAACTTGACTTGAGACTGAGAGAGTTCCTTACAAATAGCTTCCGTAGTCCCTATTCTGGAGGAGGGTGAGTCAATCCTTGCATTGGAATGTAGAAATGATGAGCAATTTTAGTTGAAGGTGTTATAAGTATCATCTAGGGGGAAATCTCAACTGTGCAACTAGATAGGTGCGCTGATAAACTAGGAAGTTACTGAAGTAGTAGAGTATAAGCCCATGATCTAAGTCCAAGCGACAGTTTTTGTAGCAACCAACAAAAGTGCCTTCTCAGCACTTGAGTACTTTTATCTTTTTGATGCTGTTTTATTTGTTACTTTTTTGTTCACATTTTAATACTTGTTACTCACACTCCCAAGTCCCACCATGCAAGATTTTGTACTTGATAATCTGAGAGATTGCATAGGGAATTTTTGGTGATTTTTGGTTATGTTTTCACAGACTGTAAAGACTCATCAACGGGCTGAGAGAGATGCTGCAATTGCACGATTAGAACAAAACCGAATTGTTCTTGCAATGAGATTGGCTGAACACCATGGTAAGTGAAAATTCGGGGTTATCCTAAGTTCTGACCCTATGCGGAATTACAAACAATAAGCAGAATAAGTCCTGTTACTGCTACTACGGATAAATTAACAGGCAACCACAATAACAATCAAATAAAATTATGCTGCAAAATATTAAAACAATAACAGGAATTAAAGCAGCAAATATAATCAAACCACACAAAATTCAACATAATGATTTTGGTGACGAAGTGGAAAACTCTTGCGAGTAAAAAAACAACTCCGGGTATAGGCTACCACCCGAATCCACTATATAGAGAAAAATTTACAGCGATGGTCAAGACCTATGGTGGCAACTTCACCGACTCAAGTACCTCAATACTGCAAGAACTCAAGGCAACTCCTCAAGCCCGCGACCCACGGTTTTCTTCAGAACCTCTGAAGTCTCTGAGTAGATTTTATCACCAATTGACGCCGGAACTCCGACTACCAAACTTCCTCCTAAAGAACTCTAAAGGATTAGAGAATTTGGGTTAAGTTGTGTTGAAGGTTTAACAAAGAATGGATTTCACCATTAACAAAGAAGACATGAGATTCAAAGAGTCTTCAAGGTGAAATCAAAGAGAGTTGAAAGCTTTGAGAGATTTGGGCTCAAGGGAAATATGTTTCAGCTCTTTCAACTAAAGGGGAATGGCGGCTACAAGTTATATTTATAGGTAGGGTGAAAATCTAGGGTTTTTCAAAGTGAAAATGGCCAAAAACGTGTTCAGATCGCAGTCGCGTTCGAACGCTTACTAGAACGCTCCACGAACGCGTGCCCACTGGAAAGAATCGTTCGAACGCCACTCGAACGCACAACGAACGGATGCTCTCTGGAATGATCTCGTTCGAACGCTCCACGAACGCTCCACGAACGCGTGCCCACTGGAAAGACTCGAACGCACAACGAACGGATGCTCTCTGGAATGATCCCGTTCGAACGCACCAAGAACGTGCCTCGAACGTTTGCTCTCTGGAATGCTCCCGTTCGAACCCAATAGAGAACGTGCCACTAACGCCACACGTTCGAACCAAATAACGAACGCAGCACTAACGCCAATCGTTCGAACACTACAACGAACGCACCACGAACGTATGTCTGATGCACAACAGCCAAGAACCAGTCCAATTGCACAAAGATCTTCACGACAGATTACAACTCAATTAAACTTGTTTTGTCACAGACACATGCCAATAAAAATGGAACTAACAATCTCCCCAATTTGCATTCCGTGACAAAACACTACCTAATACAAAGACTACGATAATAGACCCAAAAATAAAACAGTCAACTGTCAACCATCAAAACAGTGACTAATTACAATATGAATCGATCTAATACCTAAGCAAGTAGTCTTGAAATCAATGCCACCGCAGCAATATATCTGCTTACCTGAAACATCCACAAACAACAATATACTGTTAAAAGCATTGAGATTATCAAGTATAAAATAAACATGTATAAAATTCATGCATGTACAAGTACATATCCTTCTCCCCTTAATTTGAACTCCCTCTAAAACGGAGATATCGGAAGGATAATCTACGATTCCCTCCCATATATTAAGGCTCTCCCCCTTAATATAATACTCTCCCCCTTTTTGTCACGAAATGACAAAGGATGAAGGAAACAGGAAAAACAACAGGAGACAAACACATGCAAGAGCATAAACAAAACAAACAGGACTTACTCCCCCTTACTGACAGGCTAACTCAGTTAGTAAAGAAATAATCAAATGAGAAGTAAACCAAAAAAAACTCAGAAAAGTGCACAAGAAAGAAAAAAATGGTATGCAATAACATGAAACACACACATGCACATACTGAGATAAACAAAAATCCTGTCAAAAACTGACTGAAACAACATTTCAAGCTGATACAATGATACCCATTCTATATTCAGCTGTTTATGACATGAAACAATATGCATTATTTTAAAAGTAGCTAAGTACAACACTTATGCATATGACATAAACACCAAAACATATAAAGCACTTGCGTGAAAAATAAAGTGCATAACGAATCAAGGCTTAAGACCTTATTTTATGAGCTGGACAGAGCCAAAGAAATCCATCTCTAAACAAACCAAGTCCACAAAATAGGTGTTCAAACCCAGCACCACTAGGACCTGAAAATAAGCAACATTGGTTGCATGCTATATTATTTACCCCATAAATATCATGAGCTCATATATAATAACTCTTTCGAGTGAATGATTTTTGCCCTTATCTTTTGAATTTGGTCACATTGGCTCTTTTGCACTTGAGTCTCATTTAACAATATTTTTTTTGTTTATTTCTTTTTGCTTTTACAAGGGGATAGCAAGGTCATCTAGTCAAAGGTCACACTATTGAGCAAACAAAGCATGGAAGAGATTAGATTGTCATTCCAAAAACTCATACATGCGACCAAGCCTTGATAAAATAAAAAATGTGTATGAGAGGTGCAAGCACATGATATACCAAAGGTTTTTATCACACACACTCATTATATAGAGCATCAAGAAAAATAAAAGCATATCATACATGAATAATCATATATCCTACATACCAGGATCACATGCATAAGCTTTTCATGCTCTAACAAGCCGTAAAATAATATAATTTTTGTCTTTTTCATTTTCTATTTTTTTTTTGTATTTTTCAGATTTTAACAAATAAAAATAAAGACACAAACAGGCTTGTAAAACATCCAATGGTACGTGGAGTTGTATCCCGAGTGCAGATCATATTACCGTACATTCAGAATCGGCTATGAAATTTATGTCCGGGTTTCCATCCTATATATTAAGGGACATATAACAAAAACAAGACACACACACACCCATATTGCAGTGAAAATAAAGAAAACGTGTAAAAATATAAAACACACTCACACGCACATGCAATGGGAAAACAAATGCAACTTCTAAGAAGAGTTACACTGAAGTGCACTCTCAACATGCCTGTTAGGACATGCAGAAGTAGATGAGAAGTCATCTTGCTTCCTCACCCAAACCTTTCTAGGAACCTCATTCACTTGAGAATTCATAGTCAACAATTTAAGTTTCTCACTAAGAAATTTTGTCTGTTTAGTTAGTGCAGAAACTTGAGAAACTAGATTTGAAGAATCAAATCTAGGTGACACCTCTTTAGGCCTCTTCTTTTGCTTGTGAAGCATGAAGCACTTAGGCCTAATGTGTTCAACCTTGCCACAGTGATGGCAAACAAGCACAAACCTCAGATTAGATCGAGGTTTACCCACAACACCTCTAGATTGAGGTTGAGGCACATGACGATGAACAACAGAAGGAGGAACATGACTACACACAACATGTTTCTTACCTAAGTCACGTTTAGCTGCTACATGCACAACTTTGGAAGAAGAAGCCTTATTATAGTTAGGGTCAGAAATAATACCTAACATACGGTCCACCTTTTTATTTCCACTAGAAAATGCGGACAATTGGGTTCTAGCATCTTCAAGTTCGGTCTTTAATATTTGGACTCTATTAACTAGGTTTTTGTTCCTCTCCTCTAGGTCATCAACCATAAAAAGGCTTTGCTCAAATTTAGCTTGAGCTTCATTCTTTTATAGCTCTACAGTTTTCAGCCTTTTACTGACCTCTATATTAGTCTTCTTAATAGCTAAACTCTCATTAAACAGTTCAGTATAAGCTACCTAAAGACTATCCTCATCAATTGACTCACTGTGAGAGGATTCTGAACCAGAATCATTAACATACTCGTTCCTCTCACCGGTCACAATAGCAATAAAGGCCATATAATTGTTCATCTTTAGGAGACTCATCAGAAGTATAGCCACCTTCTGAATCACTGGGAGAGGCTGCCATGGCTTTCTTACCTTTAGCCTTCAGATATGTGGGACACTCAGGTCTAATGTGCCCATATCCTTCACACGCATGTCATTGGACATCACGGGATCTACTACCCATATCCTCTCTAAACTCTCTCCTGCAATGCCTCATTTCTCTAGGCATATCCTTCCTATCCCTGTTACCACTATGACCACTCTTATTAAGTTTAAGAAATTTCTTAAACTTCTTTGCAAACAAGGCCAAATCACGATCCGTTATGGTATTATCATCACTAGACGAATCATGCACAACTTCCTTAGCAATTTTCATTGCAAACGTTTTTTGCTCTTTATAACCAGGAAGTTTTTTCTCATAAACCTGCAGTTTTCCTACGAGTTCATCTAAATTAAGCTGATCGAGGTCATTGCTTTCCTCGATGGCGGTGATATTGGGTAGAAATTTATCAGGTAGGGATCTAAGGATTTTTCTAACTATCCTATTGGTATGTATAGTCTCACCTAGGTTAAAACTAGAGTTAACGATAACATTAATCTCAGCATATAATTCATCAAAGGTCTCATCATCTTTCATATGGGCGACCTCAAACCTAGTGGCTAAATCCTGGAGTCTATTATTTTTAACAGACAGTGTGCCCTCATGCACAGTCTGCAGGATGTCTCAGGCATCCTTGGCTATCTCACACATAGAGATTCTTCTAAACTCAGCAGAACAAACAGCACCATGTATGGCATTAACAGCCTTGCTGTTCCTATTGCTAGCGTCAAAATCATCCTTCGACCAGGTCAATTTGTCTTTAGGGTAAGATACCCCATCAACTATAACAACGGGAGGTTTCCACCCGTGTTCAACTGTCATCCAGACCCTCTCATCTAAGGACTTAAGGAACGCTCTCATGCGAACCTTCCAATGCAAATATTCAATGCCATAAAAAAAGGCGGAGAATTCAAGGGTTGACTACGTTCCATAGCTAATGGGTCAAGGACCGAGTTCAGGCTCTAATACCAATTGAAAATTCGGGGTTATCCTAAGTTCTGACCCTATGCGGAATTACAAACAATAAGCAGGACAAGTCCTGTTACTACTACTACGGATAAATTAATAGGCAACCACAATAACAATCAAATAAAATTATGCTGTAAAATATTAAAACAATAACATGAATTAAAGCAGCAAATATAATCAAACCACATAAAATTCAACACAATGATTTTGGTGACGAAATGGAAAACTCTTGCGAGTAAAAAAACCACTCAGGGTATAGGCTACCACCCGAATCCACTATATAGAGAAAAACTTACAGCGATGGTCAAGACCTATGGTGGCAACTCCACCGAATCAAGTACCTCAATACTGCAAGAACTCAAGGCAACTCCTCAAGCCCGCGACCCACGGTTTTCTTCAGAACCTCTGAAGTCTCTGAGTAGATTTTATCACCAATTGACGCTGGAACTCCGACTACCAAACTTCCTCCTAAAGAACTCTAAAGGATTAGGGAATTTGGGTTAAGTTGTGTTGAAGGTTTAACAAAGAATGGATTTCACCATTAACAAAGAAGACAGGAGATTCAAAGAGTCTTCAAGGTGAAATCAAAGAGAGTTGAAAGCTTTGAGAGATTCGGGCTAAAGGGAAATATGTTTCAACTCTTTAAACCAAAGGGGAATGGCGGCTACAAGTTATATTTATAGGTAGGGTGAAAATCTAGGGTTTTTCAAAGTGAAAATGGCCAAAAACGCGTTCAGATCGCAGTCGCGTTCGAATGCTTACTAGAACGCTCCACGAACGCGTGCCCACTGGAAAGACTCGTTTGAACGCCACTCGAACGCACAACGAACGAATGCTCTCTGGAATGATCCCGTTCGAACGCACCAAGAACGTGCCTCGAACGTTTGCTATCTGGAATGCTCCCGTTCGAACCCAATAGAGAACGTGCCACTAACGCCATATGTTCGAACCAAATAATGAACGCAGCACTAACGCCAATCGTTTGAACACTGCAACGAACGCACTATGAGCGTATGTCTGATGCACATCAGCCAAAAACCAGTCCAATTGCACAAAGATCTTCACGACAGATTACAACTCAATTGAACTTGTTTTGTCACAGACACATGCCAATAAAAATGGAACTAACAGTAAGAAGCACAATGTCATTGAAGAAGCTTTATCCTTTGTGGGAGATGTACAGGATACTGATCGCTTAATTTCACCTGACAACCTTTACAGTTCAGCAGCAAGTCCATCTTGTGAGAACTTTGTGACACCTGAAGGGAGGAGGTTTAACAGACTTATCAACGTTCTCATATCAAGTTTCAATTTTGCAAAGAAAACCCTTAAGCTGGATCACATGGGTGGGATTCTCAGCAATGCTACTATGGTTGCGGTTAGCATGATTACATTGCTACATTTACATCAGGTAGCTTATTAGGATCATCCACAAAAGCAAGAAGATAGAGTCTACAGCAACCGAGTAATGAGAAAAACAACTCAGCTGGACAATTCTTCCTACAGTGCTCAATTGGCCAGAGGTTAAGGTCAAAATCTAACAGTTTGTGAGATGATAACCTATAAATTTGAAGTTGTTGTTAGGTCTTACTAATTCTTCACACGAACCTTGAATTGATGATCTTTGCAGCCAGTTTTTAGACATTTTTTAAAATTTTAAAACATGTGTGGAGCACACAATATTAGTATCGTTGGAATAGGCATCAAAGTTTAGATAATCCTGGTGACACTTCAGCAGTATTTGTAAGTGAATCATTTACCTTTCACTATTGACTTCTATTCCATTCAATTTTTTAATCATTGATATTGAAAGCCATTGTGTTAGGGACAATGAGCTGACTCCAAATGGGCCTGCTGTGGATCTGGAAAGAATACAAGAAATTCCAGCCCAAATGCACAAAACCAAGTATTTGTGATAAGGAGAAAGAAAGGATTTGATGGAAGGACGGGGCAAGACAATCATTAAAAGACACATTTGGCTGATAATGTACTTAATCCACTCAAAAAGCCAATGAGCCAAGAACAAATGGAACGTCATCTTGTTAAAATGGGCATTGAGTATCACAATAACTGGCTTTAATGCAAGTGGGAGTTTGTTAGAGTGTATACCCTAAAACCTATTATGGATATTATGGTTTAAGACATAATATTTTATAATACAATTTATTATTTAATAATAAAAGGCATTGAATTCTTCATATCGTTACATTCATACTTTATATGTATGTCATAAGACATTATGTCAAATGAATATCGTTAATCCAAAAGACATGTGTGACTATGAGAGTCAATGATGTTTATACGAATAAGTCAAATTAAGTTCTCGGTAAAATGTGATCACTATACATGATAATAATATATCACTAGACCATATTATTATGTATCGCCTAAATTGACATTTGATATTAATAGAATTGATGATGAGTCTCATATCATAAATATACAAACAATATATATTTTCATTAGTAGAATGCAATATCGAATTCGACCACAGAAGCGTAAGATCACATGGTAATATTATCTATGGTAATTGAATCTTCGTAATAATACATTAGTGTCGTTATATACTCTGACATGATATCGCATGTCGACTTGTACGATAGTACTAATGATTCACTAGTATATCGTCATTCGACTAGCCACGTCATATGAATAAATTCTAGATGGTCTTGATCTAATAACGTATGAAGTCATATGTGTTTTATGAATGGATCTGATAGTTTTGATAATAAAAGGTAGAGATGTTCCGAGGAAGTTCAAAGATTTGGATACAAGTCTTTGGCCAAAGTAGTTTATACCTTAGATATATCAAATCCATAAGGTCGAGTTTTGAAATATATCGAATAGTAAGGATTTGACCTAACCATAATCCCAGACTCGATAAAGAATATAAATATCGGAAAGAAATGAGATGACATGCTCGAAGTGTATCCTAATAGATTTATATGTTTCCCCATTTCATTCATTGACTAGGGGTCATGACATACTGCTAGGCGTTTACTAATGGTCTGTGGGATATCATATAGATGAAATATTAAAGAGTTAATATCATCCCACTGCTACACGATAATGAACCTAAGACGGTCGCATAAATATAGTTCTCGTCTACTTTACAAGTTCAATGATGTTTATTAAAAGTTAATAAGTGATCATTTTGATAATCAATTTGAAAATTAGATTTTCAATTAAAATTAGATTTCCTAATAAGATTAGGACATTCGAAATATTTCGGAATATTAATTTGATTAATAAATTTGAAATGTAAAATAAAATAAAATATAAATTTAATTATTTAAATAAATATTTGATATTTATATTAAATAAATTAAATATAATTAAATATAATTTCAATTAGTAAGTTAAGATTAATTAATTAATTAATAGTTAATTAATTATTGGTCAAAATAATATTTAATTTAGTGGGTCTTAATTTAGTGGGCTAGCACCATAATTAATTAAGTCCTAATTTAGATTAAATAAGGAAGTCTTATTTAGTTAAGATTCTTAATTCAATTTGGGAAAGAATATTAAAGAGATCAAATTTGATTTGAAGAGATATTGTATTATATTTATTGTATTGGGATACGAACAAGGCAATTCCTAATCTATTTAAAGGGCATGATTTTCGGCCAAGGGTGTATTCCTTCCCGTTGGTCGAATTTCTCTCTCTCTTTCTTGATGTTGTTCCAAATTTATTCTAAGATTATTTCAGAGAAATATTAGTTTTTTTAAATCTTCAATTTAGACTTCAAATATCCAATAAAGAAAATGGTTTTCTTGTTCTCAAAGTGCGAACAATTTGTTTATAAAAGAGATCTAGTGTACCAACTAGAGGTGCAACGTTCGGTGCACAACTACGTAGAAAAATCAAAGGAGGAAAATTTCATGAAAAGTTTCAAGAAAATAAAAACATATTCATGTATGTTTTATCATGGTTGAGTCTATTTATATTGATAAATAAATATTGATTGTATGTTTGTTTAAAATTAATTATGATTAATTTTATTAGCATAATTTACTTATATCAAGAAGATATAACCACGATTCTTGAAGTAACTTTGGGAGAAAAGTTAAAATCCAATCATATGAATATTTTGGCGCTAACCCTAAAATCTTACTGTATTTAGACCCAATACGTTATTGTATTTATATATATATATTTATCTTTTTACTCAAACAATTATAAAAGGGACTGCAGCAGTCTCTCTTTAAAATGAGTACACCTATCATTTGTCTTTGTTATTTGTGCTTGTGTATGGACCTGGCCGGCGGTTCGGTTCCGGTTTGGAACCGAACCGAACCGGCCGATTTCCGGTTCCACAAGTGTGGAATCGGAACCGAACCGGTTAATTCTGGTTCGGTTCCGGTTCCACACTTAAGTGGAACCGGAACCTTGAACTGAACCGGAACTGACCGAACCGGTTAATTCTGGTTCGGTTCCGGTTCCACACTTAAGTGGAACCGGAACCTTGAACCGAACCGGAACCGACCGGCTCGGTTCCTGTTCCGGTTCGGTTCGAACCTATTTTTTTTTAAATTTCGAAAATAAATTAAAATAAATTACATTAATTTAATAAATAATTAAATAAAATTATTAAATTGAAGAGCTTGAACTTAAATTTTAAAAAATTTAAGTGGTCTACGTATCCTCCAGGGGTGAGAGTAATCAAAGCTCACGTAGTTCCATTACAATTTTAAGATATTTCCCCTTTGTAAATTTACAATTTTGTAATTATCAATCATCATTATCAGTTGATCCTTCAGCTCCGGTTCCACTTGCACTTGTTGTTGCAGATGCATTATCGAACAAGTCTTTGAAATCATCGGGGGCATCTTCTTGTTGTCTCAGATCGGCTCGAGTTCAATCATCCACACAAGTTGTTGCTTCTAGAGTGCTTGGATGTAATGAAGATCGTCTAGCTTCCAATATATTGCCTCCCAAGCTGAAGGCTTGCTCAACCTCAACGGTGGAAATAGGTGCTGCCAATATATCTTTAGCAATAATTGATCAAACAAGATATATATTTTGATGTCGGTTCCACCATTCAAGGATTTTAAAATTTTTACTAACTAAACTTTCAATAGGAAACTCGAAATTTGTAGATAAATAATTATCTAATACGGGGTTATTAGTTGTCGTATCCCTAGCTTTTTTATTTTGTTGCAGTAACCAACGATCCCCTGGGCTAAGTCTTGTTTGAATTACCGGTTCGCTACTACTAGATTCACATAATGTTCTTAAGTTATATCTTACAATATAATCATTAAATAACTCAATTAAATCATTTCTTAATCTCACTATTATTCTTGTAATATCAATTTCATTTAATATTCCTAAATAACCATAGTAAGCTTGTAAAACACTATTCAACCCTTCTAATTTAAATATAGGATCAAAAACAGCAGCAATAAGATAAAGTAAAGAAATTTCTCTAAAATAATTCAACCATTTTACCTTCATAGCAGTAATGGCTTCGAACAAAACAAAATCATTAGGATCGTTACTTTCAACATGTTCATCCAGAGTACCAACAATATTCAAACTTTCAAGAAGAAATAAATGTGCTGTAGGATAATAAACACCGCTAAAAATTAAAGTAGTATCATTAAAAACTTTTAAAATATCTAAAAAATTTTCACAAATATCCAATTGACTAGGAAAAAATGTGATATTTTGAACATGTTGAGAAAAAAACTACATAATGCATCTTTGTATTATAATGCTTGACATAAAAGAAAATAAGTTGAATTCCAACGTGTTGGAACATCTCTTGAAAATTTAATCGGTTTAATATCATTTATTTTACAAAACTTGGCCCATTCTCTCCTAACTTGAGGATATGACCAAATACAATTAAGTGTCGTCTTAATAGGATCAATGAAAGGTGATAATAATTTCATACCATCTTGGACACATAAGTTAAGGACATGACATGTGCAACGAATATGAAAAAATCGACCCCCTAAATTTGGTTGACATATTTCTTTTAAATCATTAATGGATGCAGTATTTGCAGATGCATTATCAAATCCAATTGTTAAAATTTTATCTATTAAATCATATTCATAAAAAATTACCTTCATCATTCTATAAATATTTTGTGCAGTATGTTGGTTATAAAAAACTCTCAATGCAATTAGTCATTTTTACATGGTAAATGATGCATCAATCCAGTGACAAGTCACACCCATGTATGAATGTGTTTGCCAATAGTCACTCAAAATATCAGAACATATAGAAATACGACCTTTAATCTCTTTAAATATTTCATTTAAAATAATTTTACCATCTTTGTATAATTTAAAAATATGACGTTTTGTTGTGTTTCGAGTCATTCTACATAAGCATTATCCACGTAATTAGTAAAATGAAGTTTTTCACCAAAGCTTAAAGAAAGATGTGCCATACAAGTTAATTTCGTAAATTCGTCTCTATTTTTTACATCAGAATATTTAAATAAATCTACAGCACTCGTACCTCTACTAGATGATGCGTACCTGGCCATTTGAGTTTGCGTCGTATCAATTCCAAGTTCAACCGCATGATGTCTTTCCAGGTGCTTGATCATATTGCCGTATCCACCAGAAAATTTTTAGGAAACCTCACAATGGTTGTAAATTGCTCTTGAAGTATCGTCGTCTTGGGGGTCTAAATGAAAATGAATTTTGAAAATATCCGAAGAACGATCCTTAACTTCTCTTCTCCGTGATTGTGCACTGACACTATAGCCGCTCTCTTAGGTTGGCATATTTGACATTATTGATGGAGTTGGTGCTTGAAGTGACAATCCGAATTGTACATTTTATTATTTATTAATAAAATAACTATATTTTTCATTTCCTACCCTATTAATGGTATTGTCATTACGCGTATTAAATTGACTTATCGTTATGCTAAGAATGACATCGACCTTAGAATAGTTTTGACACTAGGTGTAAACTATTCTTAAAGTAAATATTCCTAGTCGTTGGTTTTGGAATACGGTCAAATTCCTATAACCTAGAAGACTAGCACATGTCGTATATTGGAATTGGAGTTGCAATGGTTTAACGCGATGTACCATGAGTTTTGGAAACTCGTATAAACATGTGGGTATTCATTGGAGCGAATACTGAATGACTCATTGGTGATTCCTAATAGTTGGAAGTACACACCATCGTTAATAGGAATCTCCTCGAGTCGAGTAGCGTATGTAATCCTTTGACTATAGGATATCATTGATTTTGTGTGAGATCCTCCACACTTAGATGCCATGTATGTCAGAAACATTTCATGGTCTGGCCTCTAGATGTTCGTTGGGTGTGGACCGATGCACACAGTAATCAAGTGCGAAGCAAGATAGGATCCGTCGGCCCGTATGTGTACCATAAGGGGTTTAGGTATCTCATGTTAGTAAAGTCACGATTCTTAAATCTTTGGCCAAATTCGATCACTTAGGGTGGATCGCATCAGTTATGAAGAATCGTGGACATGTTGACATTAGATGTGCGTCTTGGAAACTTGACGATATATTCTATGTTTCCAAAGCATAACTCGGATAGCCTACGACGGAGGGATTGTTAAACATATGTGATGACCTCGACTTGTATAGTTCAGAAAGGTCGTTCGTGTTCTTCGCGAATTCGGAGGTGGCCGAATTGCGTACATATTAGCTAGGCTTATATGACGAACATATCTGAACTTAGAGAGTCCCAATATGAAGTGTACTCGTTGAGCACTTGGGTAGCCGATTATTTTTGATAAATTATAATATTCGATATTATAATTATCAACTAAGATAATCAAGTGTTATTGGATAACATTGATTATTTACTTTGACCTAATTGGATTAATTCAATAATTACACAAGGGCTTAATTGTAAAATCATAATTATCTCTACCATTTGAGGATATTATGGTAATTGTAAGTATGTAATAATAGGTGGTTTTGGCTTGATTTATTTGGATTAAATCAAGGTGGCAAACATTTAACTAATCCATTTCCTAATCTTTGGCTTGATTTAATTGTATTAAATTAAAGTGGGAGACAATGAAGATTAGTCACACCTAATTATACATATTTGGACAAATTAGATTAAGCCCACTTAAAAGTTGATTACAACATTTATTAATTAAAAATTGCCTAAGTTTTTCTATAAATAGCAAGCTTTAAGAAGTTTTAATTACACGTTCAAATACAAGCATAAGCAAATTCTTGAGAGATTAGCCTAAGTTAGAGAAGTGTTTAGAGAAGCTTGTGGGGTCTCTACAACATTTCATCTAGGAGAAATCAAGATTGGATCTTGAAGTGAAGCTTGGAAGCATTGGAAACAAGATTAGATCTTGAAGTCAAGCTTGCACACCTTGGAGGTTCTTCAACAATTTCAACAAGGAGAAGTAGAATGGATCTTGCATCAAGCTTACTAGGTAATGTTTGATCTTCTCCAAAGCTATGTTTATTTGTGTATTAGATGCATGATCACATATCTTAATATTGAATAAGGCTAATCAATTGTGTTAGGATACTTTAGAAGTATAAACACAACATGCTTGTAATTAGGTCAAAGATGTTCATGTTGGACATGAAACAATTAATTAGTGTTTGGAACTATAGATTAAAGCTTAGAGCTATGACTACCATTCTAGATTCACTTGACCACCTTTAGGTGGACTAGAATTGTTCATGAGACATTTCTAATTGGGATTCTAAAATGGTTTGTGTATTGGATTCAAAATTTACGCTAATGCGTATTTAGAATAAATTTACGTTTTTGGAAAAATATTTGATATTTTGAAAAACTAGATTTTTTATTCTATAGCATGTGTTTATATTGGTTTTGAAATTAAAAATTTTTTTTGGGTGTTTTTGAAGTGTTTAGGGAAGACAGGAAGTAATTAGGTCAAAGACCCTAATTGCATCAGCTCTCTGGAATCCATAGAGCTGAAGCTTAACAAGTGAAATAAAAAAAAAGAAGGGGCTGTGCACTACAGTGCCGCGCGCACTGTAGTGCGCACTGTACATGCGCGTAGTGCGCGCACACTATAGCGCGTGTGGCACACGCGCGTGGCGCTCTTCGCGCGCGCTGAATTTGTTTTCCTTCGTTCGGGAGCTTCCAGACTCCGTTTCAGTCCCGATTTTTTTTCTATACACTTGTAATGGAATATAGTATTTCATCAAATGTTTAAAATTACACCCATACTTGATATCCATGGGTTAGACCTATTTCCGCTGCCCGGGCACCGATCCGACCCTAGGGGTTCCACAACTGCCCCAACAGAATGGTATCAGTAGCAAAGGCTTAACCACACAACACATGTTTTGAATCTATGCCATAGTAATTTTAATTTAATTATGCATAGGACATATTGGATATGTATTACATGTTTTAAATTAAAATTTTGACCTAATAAAGTTAATGACTTGATTGTCATAAATCTCCTGTGATTAGGTGATTACTTTTAAGTAATAGTATTAATAATGTTGGAGCATTATTGGATGGTCCGTCTTGTCAATACGGAGATGAATTGGTTCTTACTACTTATATCCAATATCGTCATTAGTGTGAGGGTATAAGTGCTCGGAATTTAGGTCGCTCCGGTAAAACATTAGATGTAGCGTGATGAGTTAACGTAGTCACCCAATATCGTAATTAGTGTGAGGGTGTACATACGAAGCTCATTAGTGAACATTGACAAGTATACACCTAGAACACATCTTAATCCAATATCGTCATTAATGTGAGGATAAGAAACGGTTCAGGACCAAACCAGGAGTCACATGAAGTGATTGACCTTGAAGGTCTACCTAATGAGTTTACAAAGGCCAATATCGTCATTAGTTTGAGGCTGAAGTAAATGTCATGGGATCCATTTCCCGCTACGAAATTTTGATAGTCAAATTTCTATTTTTCCGTTAAGGGAGATTACATAATTATGTAAAGTAGTGGGAGGGCACTGATAGATTTAAAATTCCATAATCAATTAGTGTTATCACTTTTAAAATAAAAATTGTTCTGCTACTACTCAAAATGTTGTCTTGTAGATGGCTGCCGCTAATCCATTGATGAAACTTTTGGATTCCAATAAGCTAAAAGGAGCCGAGAACTATTTCGAATGGGAAATGAACATACGCCTTGTCTTGGAGTATGAAAAGTTGACTTATGTCACTATCAATCCACTGCCTGTTGATATCGATCCTGACTCCACTCCAGAAGAGCGAGAAACTTTTGATAGATGGAAGGATGATAACCTAAAGGTGAAATCCTACATCTTAGGATCGATGGTTCCAGATTTGTTGAGACAGTACATTGAAGTACCAGATGCTTGGAGCATCATGCGAACACTCAAGGAGTTGTTCGACGTAAATCAAAAGATGAAACTTTATCGAAGGTCTAAGGAATTGTTCCGTGCTGAACTCAAGGAGGGAGGAGCTGTCAGCACTCATGTTTTGAACATGATTAACCAAATTCGATATCTTGAACGACAGGGCATTGTGTTTGATGAAAGGCTAGGCCGTAATTTGATTCTGTCTTCTTTGCCTGGTTCTTATGCTGGTTTTGTATTGAATTTCCATATGCATTCGATGCAAGCCACATACGAAGAACTTCATAACATGCTACGCACGGCGGAGCAAGATTTGAAGAAAGGCAACCCCACATTGTATCTCCATGGTGGAGCTGGCTCTTCAAAGACTTCTGGGAAGTCAAAGAAAATTAAGATGGGAAGAAGAAGATATCAAAGAAAAACTCCAAGAAGCGCAAAGGCGCAAAACCGAAAGTAGCTCGTGATCAATGTCTACAATATAAGAAGTCTGGACACTGGAAGAAGGACTGTCCAGAGCTTAAAACAAGACCATCAGGTACGCTTTGTATTTTTCCAATTATTGACATCTCATTAGCCTTAGATGCAAATAGTGGATGAGTGTTAGACACTGGCAGTCCCACTCATATTTGCAATTCCCTGCAGGAAATGAGGGTTAAACGAAGGCTGGATAAAGGGAAGATACAACTTAGAGTTGGCAATGGCGAGACATTGGATGTCAAGGCCATAGGAACTGTTGTTCTAGATCTTCCAAATGGATGTAAATTAGATTTGCATGACTATTATTATGTTCCCTCACTTATCAGACAAATAATATCACTGTCTATATTGGATAAAGAGGGATAGAAAATAAACATTAAGGATGAAACTTTATGTTTGTATGATAAAGAAAATTTATTAAAATGTGAATGTTCTTTATCAAACGGTCATTATGTTTTGGAAACATGTAGAGATGTCTTTAATATAGAGAAAAATACAAGTAGGAAGTCTGAACTAAATAATATTGAATTATGGCATATGAGATTGGGCCATATAGGTGTTAGACGTCTATCGAAATTGGTAAAGGATGGTTTGATTGAAAATCTTACCTTAGATCCTTATCTGATTTGTGAGTCATATATCCAAGGACAGATGACAAAGGCCCCATTTCAAGGTGTTGGACACCGTGCTGGAGATTTACTGGAGCTAATACACAGTGATGTGTGTGGTCCATTAAATCATGTCGCTCATGATGGTTCCACATACTTTGTGACTTTCATAGATGACAAGTCTAGATATGGATATGTCTATCTGATGAAACATAAGTCAGAAACATTTGACAAGTTCAAAATATTTCAAAACGAAGTAGAAAAACAAACCAGTAAATTTATCAAATGCCTTAGATCAGATCGAGGCGGTGAATACATGAGTGAAGAATTCAAACATTATTTAAGGGAGAATGGAATTCTCGCCCAATATAGCCCACCAATAACACCTCAACACAATGGAGTGTCTGAGCGTAGAAATCGTACTTTATTGGATATGGTGCGATCCATGATGAGCTATACAGATCTTCCTTATTTCCTTTTGGGTTACGCTTTACAAACTGCTACCTACATACTTAATAGGGTTCCATCGAAAGTTGTTTCTACGACCCCCTATCAGATATGGTTCGATAGAAATCCAAGTCTTAAGCATTTAAAGATTTGGAGTTGTCCTGCATACGTTAGAATTACGCAGCGGGATAATTAGCACCTAGGGGGTATAAATATAGGTTCGTTGGATATCCTGATAATTCCATGGGATATCGATTCTACGTTTCCGAACAACGAAATGTATTTGTTGTTCGCTTTGCAACTTTTCTTGAAAAGCAATTTTTGAGAGAAAGTGGGAATTGTAGAGAGATTAAACTTGATGAGTTTGATCCCAACATTAAGGAACCTGAGTTGGAACCAGAGATCCAACTAGGTGAAGGATCTACAACACAGGTTCTAAGTATGTCGAATAGAATATCAAGGCCTCCTGAGAGACTATTTTTAACATCTGATGTGAGCCTTGATGTTCTCCTCTTGGAGGAAACAGATCCGACTACGTATAAGGAAGCGATATTGGATATTGATTCGGGAAAATGGCAGGAAGCCATGAAATCTGAAATGGATTCAATGCATGCCAATCAAGTCTGAGACTTAGTTGAATTTCCTGAAGGAGTTAAACCTATTGGTTGTAAATGGGTTTACAAAAGAAAGCGAGGGCCCGATGGAAAGGTGGAAACCTTTAAGGCCCGACTGGTAGCGAAATGTTACACTCAACGTCCTGGGATTGACTATGAGGAAACTTTTTCACCAGTAGCTATGCTAAAATCCATTAGGATTCTTTTAGCCATTGCTGCATATCACGACTATGAGATATGGCAGATGGATGTGAAAATCGCTTTCCTAAATGGATTCCTTGAAGAAGATATCTATATGGAACAACCAGAGGGTTTCATATCCAGCGAGACTTCAAACTTGGTTTGTAAGCTCCAAAAGTCTATTTATGGACTTAAACAGGCATCCCAAAGCTGTAATCGTCATTTTGATGAGATAATTAGATTATATGGATTCATAAAAAATGATGAAGAACCATGTGTTTATAAGAAAGTTAGTGGGAGCATGATAGTTTTCCTAATCTTGTATGTAGATGGCATCCTTATCATAGGAAATGATACATGGATGATGCAAAGTGTGAAAGCCTACCTTTGCAAGAACTTCTCCATGAAAGATATGGGTGATGCTTCCTAAATACTAGGTATAAGGCTCTACCGAGATAGAGTCAGGAAGCTTATAGGGTTGTCACAATCGACGTACATAGACAAAATGTTAGAAAGGTACATTTTTACAAACTGTAAGGCAGAAAATGTACCTTTCCGATACGTCATACATCTTTCGAAGAAAATGGCACCTCAAACTGAGGAAGAGAGAATTAGGATATCTAACTTGCCATATGCTTCTTGTATTGGAAGTATAATGTATGCTATGTTATGTACTAGACCTGACATCAGTTTCGGCGTCAGTGTGACCAGCCGATATCAATCTGATCCAGGTAATGATCATTGGACAGCCGTGAAACATATCCTAAAATATCTTAAAGGCACCGAGGATAAGTTTCTGATATATGGAGAATATGAGCTACAAGTTAAGGGTTATAAAGACTCTGACTTCCAGGGAGATCCAGATGATAGAAAATCTACATCAGGATACATATTTACCTTTAACGGTGGTGTAATTAGTTGGCGTTGTTCAAAGCTAGGCTCAACAGCTGATTCCACCACTGAGGCGAAATTTATAGCGGCTTTAGATGCTGCTAAAGAAGCTGTTTGGATTAGAAATTTTATCACAGAACTTGGCATTGTGCCTAGTATTGTGGATTCGATCCCATTATACTGTGATAATAACGGAGCCATCACGCAGGCTAAGGAGCCGAGGGCACATTCCAAGTCTAAACACGTGTAGACGCTGGTTTTCGCCTGAGGTCCACAATCAAGATTTCGTGAGGGGGCACTGGCGATCCTGCAAAATCAAGAGGGTAGGGTGAGCACGGAGGTACTAACCACCGGTGTGGTAGGTGCCGTAGGCACTCCGACACCCAAGTCAGTGACAGAAATGAGATGCTAATACCGTAGAAAGAGGAGCAAGGTCAAGTATTACCTTGATCCCCGTGAGCTGCCGTGTGGGCGGTAGGTGGGAGGTGCTGAGAGCTATGGAGAGAATATTCTTAAGCTGTGAGTATGAGAGCTTCCATCCCCACTCCTTATGGAGCCTTGTTCCCTATATACCTATCTGAGGGGTGTGCACTTGATTACTTGTCCATTGAGTCTAGGTAACGGTCGACTTTATGAGGGATATTCACTGCATTTGCCCGTTGTAGGCTGGAACGGCCGGGTGGTGTTTATGAGCCATGGCGTTACGTGGACTGGCGTGGGATGAGCCTAGATTATGGTTTAGGTGTGTGATACTTTATTGGGCCTAGGTTTGCAGATCTATGGGCCTTTATATACATCAAGTCTTAGGGTTTCCTTTAGTGCGAATCTGTGATGATAACTTGGGCTTGGATCCATGCTGGGGTCTAGCATTGGGCCGAAGCAAAAGGTCGAAATTGTCATTGAACCAAATTTGGCCCGTACAGTTTGTCCCATACTCTCTAAGTTAATGAGTCCTTGGCTTGGAGAGTACTTGACGCGCGCGTCGAGGCTAGATGAAGGTGTACCTGAGCGTTGATGTTGCCTATTGATTGAACCAGACGAATGTCAAGTTATGAACTTGACTCTACATGATCCATCATGGATGTGCCCAGTCAGATGAGCTTGATGAACTTGACTCTACAAGTGTCATTAAGGAAGTACCCAATCGACTTAACTAGATGAAGGTTCAGGAGATAAGTCATACGACATGTGTAGTCCATGTCTACAACTTGATTCGACATGAGTCCATGGGGGATGTCCCCGGTCGACTAAACCAGATGAAGGTTCAGGATATAAGTCATACGACATGTGTAGTCCATGTCTACAACTTGTCTCGACATGAGTCCATGGGGGATGTCCCCGGTCGACTAAACCAGATGAAGGTTCAGGATATAAGTCATACGACATGTGTAGTCCATGTCTACAACTTGACTCGACATGAGTCCATGAGGGATGTCCCCGGTCGACTAAACTTGATGAGGCCAGGAAAATATTCACCCGTTTGGTATCGAAGAGGGACCAAACCGAGTCAACATATCGTCTGGACCAGTAGAAGGTCCATGGACTAAACTTGACTCCATCATGAGCCAATTGGGGAGTATTCCCATCTACTGGACTAGATGAAGGCCATGACGATCTCTAGCCTACAGGTCCTGAAGAAGAACCAGAGGGAGTTTTCATGTAGTCTGGACCAAATGAAGGTCCAGGTCTTGAACTTGGCTCTACATGAGCCATAGGGAGTGTTCCCAGTCGACTGAACCAGATGAAGGTCCTAAAGGAGTCTACGAGACTTAATAACGCAACACTTTGTTGTTTATTCCACATTCACAAAGTAGCGTAAGTCCATTGCATGGTCAAAGTCCTTGTATTGTTGGCAATAATTGGGCCACGAAAGAGGCCCGTAAAGTGCCATACACTTGCATTCAAAGAAGTATGCCATATACTTAAATGCGTTTACTGGATTCACGCATGTCGGTTGAAGGACATTCACATTACTAGATTCTCGTACATTGGTTGGAGGACATTCACGTTACTGGTTGCACTTATGTCGGCTGGAAGGATGCAAGTTGGCTGAAGGTCATGCAAGTTGGCTGGAGGACACTCACGTTTGCTGGACCATAAATGATTCGTCTCTTTCTTCATGAAGGGGTGTAGCATGGGTTTCTCAAGGTGAAATCTGGGTGGTTAGCTTACTCCTTATGTGGTTTAAGGATCGAGTAGTCGTTGGCCATGCATGGGCATGGGAGAGACCTGAAGAATTCTCAATGTTGTTCCATTGTCCTAGTTATCAATATTCAAGGCTCGACCTCTGTGAAGTGTTCGGAGGGAGTTAAGCTGTTGAATACACTTATTACTTATCTCTAGCACATCCACGGCGTGGATTGTTATAGGATGGTGGAAATAAGTGTAGCTAAGGGTCTCAGGCATATGAGAGCTGAGGTGAAGGTAAGAGTTATAACTAGTAATGAAGCTGAGTGGGAAAGCAAACATGTCTCTCGTTATTTGAATAAAAGTCCCTAAGAGAGCAACAACTTAAGTTTGAGTATCAAGACTATCGTAGTCTGACGAAATGGGAAAACCAGAACAATCTCTGAACTTCATGGGAACAAATCCGGAAAATTGTTGTGAGTACTCGGAACACTCAAACGATTTTGAACGGCTGAATAAATCTCTTTCACCAGACGATGAGTTGAGACTACACTTCTACCACACATGCTCACTGCGTCGGCCGGGCTAGATTTTAGTAATACACATGTTTCGTGGAGATACCATTCATGATAGATATCCACATTCGTGAATACCCATGTGCATTGGCTCATTCTCTTCATGCAAATGGGGTTGCCTTTCACATGAATTATATTGGCAAACCCCTATTGGATCCCACGCAACCGAGAATTGTGGGTGGAGCTTTGTCGAGTGGACTAGTTAATTTGGCAGTAGGTCCATTGTGGCCATTTACCTTTTGCATGCAGTGTAGCTTTACTTGCACTAGGCTCTTTACTTAACACAATTTTCTCAGCATGGGGTAGTTAGCCCTACTTCACTTGTGCCTACTTCACAATTTTCTCAGTTGGATTCCATGTATACCAACTAAGTATGGACACTGGTTGATGTACCGGAAGGCATTGTGCCTATTGGTACTATATGAGTATTCAAGGAAGACATACATGGATGGAAACATACAAACGTACAAAGCTGGGCTTGTAGCGAAAAGGTATCGTTATCAACATTATGTCGATTATGACGAAACCTTTTACTTGTTGCCATGGTTAAATCCATTTGGATAATGCTTGCTGATGCTGCATGTTTCATTTATGAAATATGGCAGCTGAACGTCAAAATCGTTTTCCTTAAACGAAAACCTTTTAGAGGATGTTTACAACATCCTGGCGGTTTTGTTGTACCAAAACTAGCAAACAAGGTTTGTAGGTTATTCGATCCATTTATGGATTGAAGCAAGCATTGCGTTCTTGGAACTATATCGTTTTGATGTAATCATAATGGAATATGATTTAATTCAAAACGAAAAATGATTCTTGTGTATATAAGGAGGTTAGTGGGAGCGCACTGACAGTGAATGTCCTATAAAATGATAACATATCATTTCTTGGAAATAACATTCCCATAATACAATCGGTGAAAGCTTGGCTTTCATGAAAATTCTCCGTAGAATACTTGGGAGATACAACTTTTATTCTAGGAATAAAGATCTACTGGGATAGATCTAAAAGTTGTTGGCACTCTCCTAGAACTCGTACATTTGAAAGATGTACGCGACCTGGTGTCTCATATGCTTTGAGCATATGGAGTCACAATTAGACCAATCCAAGTGATAATCACTGGATTGATGTTAAAAACATCTTAAAGTATCTTAGATGAACTAAGGATGCTTTCTTAACTATGGAGAAGGAGAACTTGAAGTGACTGGGTTCACTGCGGCAAGTTTCGTAACCGATAAAAATGACTATAAGTCGTAATAAAAGGTAATATATAGTTTGAATAACGGAACAGTGAGCTGGAAATCTTCCAAGCAAGATACTGTTGCTGAATAAACAACAAAAGCGGAATATTGCTGCAGCTGAGGCAGCAATAGAAGCACTTTGGATCTTAATAATCCTAATTAGATTAGGAGTAGTTCTGTTAGTAGCTGAGCTAGGCTACAACACAGGCTAAAGAATTAATGGTCTCATCAACGATCCAAGTATATACTTCAACTATTCATCTGATTCGTTCGGATCATACATCGTGGCGATGTGATGATCGAATAAATCACGTCAGATGATAACTTTGCAAATCCGCTGACGAAAGCATTTTCTCAGCAGAAGTTTGAGCGAACCGTACATAGTTCAGGTGTAGGACACTTGAGTGATTGGCTATAGGCCAAGTGGGAGATTGTTGGACAATTATGACCCATAGCATCACTATTTGTACAGAACATGGTGTTGTTGTACAAATTAACTATGTGACAAAGGAAATTGCTCTTTTATCATTTGTAATTAGATTACCGGGATATTAAATGATAAAAGTCCATATGATTAGTTCCGGATTGATAAGATATGAGAGTAGTATCAATCCATGAAGGTTTAATAATTAAAACATCCATAATCGGAGTAGTATTTTGAGATTGGACATCGATAATGCGAAATAGACTAGTATTGCACTTGTGCGTGTTATGGGAGAATAATGGCATAGTTCTCATATATTTGGGGATTAGATACTCATGCAAGTGTAATAGGAGGTTGTGTTTACCGATGGTACGGAAACAGCTTCGCTCTGGATAGACCCCTCGGAATTCCATTGGTAGTATGACTATGTGTCTTGCGACAATCATGGTAGGTGTATTTGGTATTAACCTGAGACTTGCACCGCTAATACTTGCGACAATCAATATACTTTGGTTTTGGTCGTCCAGGGCTTTAACCGGTTCTGTGTACGCCTCTTCTTGGTATATTGAGAATCGTAGTGTATTGGGTGTGATGTCAAGATGGAAGTATCACTTCAGTCATAGTGAAGATGATGGTCACGTAGGATACGGAACTGGTGCTCTTATACTGCAGCTATCGGGATATTATGACTAGGTCATGTTTATCCGATTATAGAGACTAGTTACCAGAGATCCGACATGTGCTTCGTACGGGGCAGACACAATTCCAGCCCCAGGCCTAGTACGTGACATCCGATACAGGATCGCAATACGCAATACTGAGAATACTACGACTGATATAGATTACTATTCCTTTAAGAATATTTCTGGAGAATTGGGAAGGCACAGTGCTTTGCTAGAAGCCAACCATGATTGTAAATCGGTTTAAAAATGTAGTACTGGGTAAGTACGTGTTCGGATAGTCCGACGACCGGATTTACTGCCAACATATCCGGGGATCTCATGGGTCTCTTCCCGAAGATTCACCGATGACGTAAGACTCGCACATTATTAATCTGGGATTAATTAATAGAGAGAGAAAATTAATCTGGGATTAATTACGGAGATATTTTATCTGGGATAAAATATTATTTAAAGAGAGAGAACGATTAATTTGGAATTAATCGATAAAATAATATATTCGATATATTATACGAAATTAGATTTCGATGCGGAATTAAAATTGGATTTTAATTCGGGCGAACGAGTTAATTTAGAATTAATTCGTTAGCGACGTGAATAGTAATTTTGCTAGGCATAATTATTTAATTAAATTTGATTTAATTACGTCGCAACGGAAAAATCGTTAATTCGAAATTAGCGAACCCAACCCGTGAGTGTTTGCGGGACCACTCGTATTTAGAATCAATTGGGGCCCACAAGTCACATCACTCGTCACATCATTAGTCATTCTTGTGATGTAAGTCACATCACTTTGAGTGATGTGATGGTTGTCACTTGTGATTGATGGTGGTGGTTGAATGCTTAAATGCCTTGTACCTTTTTGACTTTGGTTTTTGGTATTAGATTTTTGAAATCTAAAATACACAAAACAAACCAATACAACCAACTTCATCTTCTCCCTCTCTCTCCCTCACCATTCGCCGAGGGCCAAAATTTTTTCTCTTTTCTCCTTCAATGCCGAGAGCAACAAGGTGAAGAATAGGAGATTTTGTTGCAATTTTCTCCAATGCTAGCACATAAGGGTCATTCAAAGGTGATAGAGAAACAAACCCTTGAGCATGGAATCCATTTACAAAGCTTGGAGCTTGAAGATCATTTCCATGGAGGTTGACCGAACCAACAAGGAGTACAAATTGGACATTGCCGAGAGTCATCCATGGTGGAACAAATTTTGTTTTCTTCGCATCGCAAATCAGTTCATTGTAAGTATGATTCCGCCATACTTCTTTATAGTATTCACATTATTTTCATTGCTTGAATGATCTTGGGACTATAGTAGAAACCCAACAATAGTATCAAGAGCCTTGATTAAGCATGAAAATGATTTAGGGTAAAATTTGGGTAAAATTGATTTGAGAATGATTTGATGAAATTGATTGATTCAGTATGCTTGAATGATGATAACATAGTGTTATGCATGATCAATTTGATGAAAATTGATTAGGATCAATTTTTCCCCAATTACTAGGCTTGGCCGAAAGTTAGTAAGCCCTAATGTCATGGTAATTTTGTTTTTTGAATCATTGGATGAGTTTAAAAGACATGGGATATGTTGATTTGAGATTCAATTGGATTGAAATCGGAATTGAACAAAAATCCCCAATTGCCATGAACAAATTAGCATGGAAATGAGTTGAATTTTTGATTCAATAATGTTGGACATGTGTTGATGATGATTAGCATGATTAATTAATGTAATTGGTATTTTGGAAATGTTAATTTGACTAATTAATTATGGCTAATACACTTTAAATAATTTATTGTGATATTTGGAATATTGTAAATTGGTTGGGCTAAATTTGGAATTGGGCTAATAAAGTTTTATTTGGGCTTAATGGGCTTGGTTGGGCCAAGTTTGGTTTAGGTTAATTGGTTTGATCCAATTGGGCCCAAAACCAGATCCATAAAGTCCAAATATAATAAAATGGACCTTTAATATTTTAATTGGGCCTAATGGGCCTAAATTGATTTTTGGCAAAAGGGTGATTCCTTATTGGGCTTTGGTTGCCAAAGCCCATGCCTTATAAATTAATTGAAAGCCCATTGGACTTTAATTAAATTGACATTGGATGTTAATTAGGCTTTGAGACCGTAATGAAGATTTAGAATCTAAGTCACAACGGCTTATTAATAAAGTGTAATTATTTAATTTGGAATTAAATAAAGAATTAGTATTGAATACAAATTAAATTGGATTTAATGTTGTAGTTTAATATAATTCAAGAATTCGTACATTGAGTACTTATTTTTAAAACAAGTTTGACTCACGTAAATCAAATCGTTGTTTGAACATTGATGGTCATTAATTTCAGATTAATTAATTGGATTAGATTATTGATATCATCCTTTTGTAATACATGGATGTGATGTATGAATAATATATATCGGATGGATATTAGATGGGTGAGGGCAATTTTGGAAATTGTTTTAATAAATTTAGAATTTATTAAATTGGACCTGCAAGTCCAGCCTATTACATCTTGACTCTTTGTATTTCTCTTCTCACATATTCCCCTCCCTCAATGTAAATGAGGTTTCTTTAGAAGTGTTATGTAATTGGGTAGGAGTAAGATTTGTGCTAGCGGGAGAGAGGAAATCGAGAGATTTGTTCTTGGAACAAAGGTTTTAAATATCCATCTGCGCATATCATTATTAATTTATTTACGCGCCTTATTATATTTTTTAGAATGCATGTTTAAGGGTGTATGATGAGACCTTAAAAAAGATAATTAATTGGTTGCAATTACGCGAAAAAACCTCAACATATATTAAGCGTTTTTCCTTCCATTGAGTGATTCTCTCTCAAGATCCAAGATTGGCACTGGTTTGTTGGCCAAAGTCAAGGCCTTTGTCCATCGCGGATGTGTTTGAATCATGAAGGCTTTGTTCCATATCGGTGTCTTGTCCAAGTTGTGATTTGTTGGCCAAAGTCAAGATCACTTCTTGTCCATCGACATCGATTACGAAGCTTTCCAAGGTCAATGGGTCTCGCTTAACTGGGATCATTAAGTTTGTTGTGCCGAAGCCAAGGATTAATTGATTCAGAGGAATAAAGTTAGGCAATATATCAGATATATTGGCATATATATTAGATATATATTTCGGACTTGGATGTCTACCTATGGATCTAGGAATTGGATGAGATCCAATTGATCTTAGAGATCTACCTAGTTAAATATCATACTGCTTGTTGGCCAAAGTCAAGGTTGTGTGTTATTTAATGGGATCCTAGCCCACTAGGAAACAAGGTTTCCTGAGTACTCAACAGAGGGTTAGAGGCTCGCCGAAAAATAATGGGAGACAAGTATTAAATTTTCAATTTCGTTTAGTTACTTGCCAATACGCGCTCATTTCAATTTTTCGTCATTAACTTAAATATATTAGTTGGACTAATATTTAATTGTTGTTTTAATCAAACAGTTGGACTATATTCAAACTACTTCAAATTATAGTTGATTATATAATTGGATTATAGTAATCAATATATTTGAATTTAACCAAACAAATTATAGTTGATTATATAGTTAGACTATAGTAATCATTATATTCAATAGTACCTGAAATCATTGATTGGATAGTTGGACTATAACAATCAAGATAATTGAAAGATTAGCGTTTAAAACATAACCTGGTAAAAATGTCTTTAAACGACTTTAATTTTCAAATTGGGAACTGAGAAGTTATTTATGATTTGATAGAATTACATCTCTGGCCTAAGCTCGAAGTTGAGCAAATAGTAGAACATGATCTTTGGAAGATTCATGTAATGATAACTTTAGTACTCAATCCGTTATACTTGATGCAATGACACTTTAATTTCGTTATCAAAATTAAGGATTAGATCCTTGTACCATGATGTTGAAATTAAAGGATCTTTATAGATCTATTCTTAAATATTAGAAGTACAAATTGCATAAGAAGCTCTTTAGCTCTTGTATGTCAGAGGGTACATCTGTCGAGCACTAGGTGTCGCAGATGATTGCTGACATCGATCAGCTAGGTTAGCTAGGCATTACCTACGTGGCTGAGACTGCCAAAGATTTGATCTTATAGTCTCTATTTGATAGCTGGGGCAGGTTCTTTGTGAACCAAGAGTAAACTCTTGGAGAGTTGATGGCTATGCTCTAGGAGGCAGAGCCAGAGCTTCTAAAAGTGGCAAAGGCAAAATCATCACGGTCTTCTAGGAAGACAAAAGGACATATCCCAAATTATGTCTGCCTAAACTGTGGCAAACGGGGTCACTGGAAGCGTGACTGCCGTATGGACAAGGCAGACATGAAGGAAGTAAAGTGGGGCAAGGCTCCAGATTTAAGTATGTTTGTCATAAATATGTTCACTATTAGTTTCAAAATTGGATTTTGATACTAGATGTGGTACATAGATATGTACTGATGTGCAGAATCTGCTGATTAGCGGGATACTGACTTCAGTTGAGATTGATCTGCGAGTCAGAAACGGGACGAGAGTCGCTGTTTTAACTATAGAAACCTAAGTTTAGGAACTACCCTTCGGGTATGTACTTAAATTAGGAAACTCTTAAAATATACCTAGTTTGACTAGAAACAATATCACTATATCAGAGTATAACTCGTTGCGGGTATACCTTTATATTCTAGAACACTAAAGTGTTTTATTTTATAAAGATGATATTGAGATACGGACATTAGATGTTGATTAACAGTATTTATATTTTGAATATAAATGAATCTCAAACGTATGACATGACAAACAAATAGCTCAAACTGATTTAATCAGATGAGACTTATTTGTGGCATTGTTGTCTAGGACACAATAAACAAGACTCGTATATCCACACTTTTGAAGAGTGGGTACTAGGACAGATTTGATTCTAATCAAATGATGTCTACGAATCTAGTTTATTAGACAAAGTGCCTAAAACACATTTTACTTGGTAAAAATGTAAGTGCCATCAATCTGTTAGCCCTGGTTCATAGTGACGTAAGTGGGCCCATGTATAGCTAGGCTAGAGGTGGATATGAACACTTCGTAACCTTTACGGATGTGGCATCACGTTTGGTTATGTGTTTCTTTTGAAACACGAATCAAAAACTTTTGATAAATTCAAAGAGTTTCGACACGAAGTAGACAGACAAACCGGCTAAAGTATTAACCGTCACGGTTAGACCATGGTGGAAAATACTTAAGAAATAAGTTTCTCGATTACATGAAAGAGTATAATATTCTTTCAGTATGGACTCCTCCCGGAACCCCTCAATTGAGCGGTGTGTCCGAACGGAGAAACCGATATTGTTAGACATGATAAGGTTTATTATGAGTCGCTCTGAGCTACCATTTTCCTTCTAGGGATACACATTATACAGTGCAAAACTTATTTTGAATAAGGTTCCATAAAAATCTGTTTGACAGACTTCATATTAGATATGAACAAGAAAGAAACGGGTTTTCTCATTCCTGAAGATTTGGGAATGCTAGGCATATGTTTGGATGATACCAAACTAAAACCCAAATCAGATAAGTGCCTATTTGTAGGTTATCCTAGGATAAACAAAGTATAGTACTTATACAACTCACAAGAGAACAATGTAATTGTTTCTCGCCATGCGGTTTTTCCTCAGAGGAATACCTACATGCAGTGGTAAGTGGATGGAAAGTAAAACTCGATGAAAAACAGAGTAATACTGTTCCAGGCACCGATTCCTTAATGGAACACAAACAGTTCAACATGGATGAAAATGTACCACAATCTTCGAATACACAAGAACCGCGTAAGTCGGAGAGAGTTAAAAAACAACCTGGGAGGTATGGTTTCTGATCTCACCTCATGAAGATGTCAATCTTATTGAGGAAGACAAACTGACTGCGTATGAGGAAGTGACAGAAGGTATCGACTCCCTATTATGGCAAAGTGCCATAATATCCTAAATGGATTCCATGTATACCAACTAAGTATGGACACTGGTTGATGTACCGGAAGGCATTGTGCCTATTGGTACTATATGAGTATTCAAGGAAGACATACATGGATGGAAACATACAAACGTACAAAGCTGGGCTTGTAGCGAAAAGGTATCGTTATCAACATTGTGTCGATTATGACGAAACCTTTTACTTGTTGCCATGGTTAAATCCATTTGGATAATGCTTGCTGATGCTGCATGTTTCATTTATGAAATATGGCAGCTGAACGTCAAAATCGTTTTCCTTAAACGGAAACCTTTTGGAGGATGTTTAGAACATCCTGACGGTTTTGTTGTACCAAAACTAGCAAACAAGGTTTGTAGGTTATTCGATCCATTTATGGATTGAAGCAAGCATTGCTTCTTGGAACTATATCTTTTGATGTAATCATAATGGTATATGATTTAATTCAAAACAAAAAATGATTCTTGTGTATATAAGGAGGTTAGTGGGAGCGCACTGACAGTGAATGTCCTATAAAGTGATAACATATCATTTCTTGGAAATAACATTACCATAATACAATCGGTGAAAGCTTGGCTTTCATGAAATTTCTCCGTAGAATACTTGGGAGAGACAACCTTTATTCTAGGAATAAAAATCTGCTGGGATAGATCTAAAAGTTGTTGGCACACTCCGAGAACTCGTATATTTGAAAGATGTACGCGACCTGATGTCTCATATGCTTTGAGCATATGGAGTCACAATCAGGCTAATCCAAGTGATAGTCACTGGATTGATGTTAAGAACATCTTTAAGTATCTTAGATGAACTAAAGATGCTTTCTTAACTATGGAGAAGAAGAACTTGAAGTGACTGGGTTCACTGCGGCAATATTCCTAACCGATAAAAACGACTATAAGTCGTAATAAAAGGTACTATATAGTTTGAATAACGGAACAGTGAGCTGGAAATCTTCCAAGCAAGATATTGTTGCCGAATAAACAACAAAAGCAGAATATTGCTGCAGCTGAGGCAGCAATCGAAGCACTTTGGATCTAAATAATCCTAATTAGATTAGGAGTAGTTATGTTAGTAGCTGAGCTAGGCTATAACACATGCTAAAGAATTAATGGTCTCATCAACGATCCAAGTATATACTTCAATTATTCATCTAATTCATTCGGATCATACATCGTGGCAATGTGATGATCGAATAAATCGCGTCAGATGATACTTTGCAAATCCGCTGACGAAATCATTTTCTCAGCAGAAGTTTGAGCGAACCGTACATAGTTCATGTGTAGGACACTTGAGTGATTGGCTATAGGCCAAGTGGGAGATTGTTGGACAATTATGACCCATATCATCACTATTTGTACAGAACACGGTGTTGTTGTATAAATTAATTATATGTGACAAAGAAAATTACTCTTTTATCATTTGTAATTAGATTACCGAGATATATAAATGATAGAAGTCCATATGATTAGCTCCGGATTGATAAGATATGAGACAATATCAATCCATGAAAGTTTAATCAATATAACATCCCTAGTCGGAGTATTATCGAGATTGGACATCGATAATTCAAATATACCAGTATTGCACTTGTGCGTGTTATGGGAGCATAACGACATAGTTCTCATATATTTGGGTATTGGATACTCATGCAAGTGTAATAGGAGGTTATGTTTACCGATGGTATGGAAACAGCTTCGCTCTGGATAGACCCGTCGGAATTCCATTGGTAGTATGACTATGTGTCTATGGAAGTCCGAATCAGGGTAGGTGTATTTGGGCTTAACCTGAGACTTGCACTGCTAATACTTGCGACAATCAATATACTTTGGTTTTGGTCGTCTAGGGCTTTAACCGGTTCTGTGTACGCCTCTTCTGGGTATATTGAGAATCGTAGTGTATTGGGTGTGATGTCAAGATGGAAGTATCACTTTAGTCATAGTGAAGATGATGGTCACGTAGGATACGGAACTGGTGCTCTTATATGATGCAGCTATCGGGATATTTGACTAGGTCATGTTTATCCGATTATAGAGACTAGTTACCAGAGATCCGACATGTGCTTCATACGGGGCAGACACAATTCCAGCCCCTGGCCTAGCACGTGACATCCGATACTAGATCGCAATACGCAATACTGAGTATAATACGCCTGATATAGATGACATATTCCTTTAAGAATATTTCTGGAGAATTGGGAAGCACGGTGCTTTGCTAGAAGCCAATCATGTCTTGTAAATCGGTAAAACGTAGTACTAGTACGTACGTGTTCGGATAATCCGACGATCGGATTTACTTCCAACATATCCAGGGATCTCATGGGTCGCTTCGCGAAGATTCACCGATGACGTAAGACTCACACATTATTAATCTGAGATTAATTAATAGAGAGAGAAAATTAATCCGGGATTAATTACAGAGATATTTTATCTGGGATAAAATATTAGTTAAAGAGAGAGAACGATTAATTTGGAATTAATCGATAAAATAATATATTCGATATATTATACGAAATTAGATTTCGACGCGGAATTAAAATTGGATTTTAATTCGGGCGAACGAGTTAATTTAGAATTAATTCGTTAGCGACGTGAATAGTAATTTGCTAAGCCTAATTATTTAATTAAATTTGATTTAATTACGTCGCAATGGAAAAATAGTTAATTCGGAATTAGCGAACCCAACCCCGAGAGTGGTTTGTGGGACCACTCACATTTAGACAAGTGGGGCCCACAAGTCATATCACGCGTCACATCATTAGTCATTCTTGTGATGTAAGTCACATCACTTTGAGTGATGTGATGGTTGTCACTTGGGATTGATGGTGGTGGTTGGAAGGCTTAAATGCCTTATACCTTTTGACTTTGGTTTTTGGTATTAGATTTTGGAAATCTAAAATACACAAAACAAACCAATACATCCAACTTCATCTTCTCCTCTCTCTCCCTCACCATTCGGCCAAGGGCCAAAATTTTCTCTCTTTTTCCTTCAATGCCGAGAGCAACAAGGTGAAGAATATGAGAATTTTGTTGCAATTTTCTCCAATGCTAGCACATAAAGGGTCATTAAAAGGTGATAGGGAAACAAACCCTTGAGCACGGAATCCATTCACAAAGCTTGGAGCTTGAAGATCATTTCCATAGAGGTTGACCGAACCAACAAGGAGCACAAATTGGACATTGCCGAGAGTCATCCATGGTGGAACAAAAGTTTTGTGTTCTTCGCATCGTAAATCCGTTCATTGTAAGTATGATTCCGCCAAACTTCTTTATAGTATTCACATTATTTTCATTGCTTGAATGATCTTGGGACTATAGTAGAAACCCAACACTCTTGACTTGAAGTGATCCCGAAAATGGATGATATGAGAAGACCTGAAACACAAAACATTGGTCACGAGGGAAGACTCACCTCGAGATGCCATACAACAAAAGAACATCGGGAGGATGCAATCCAGCCCCGAGCCGATCTGACATAGAGAAGTCTTGGGAAATATTTTGACCCCACGCTATCTAAGTCCATTGGTCGCAAGTTAATGAACCCTCATTGCACCAATACACAGCAATAGGGCCTCGGCGGGACGTATCCAGTCCCGAACTGATATAAAAACTTGGCCATAATGGAATGCGCCTTTCTCGTGCCACCAACATGTGGCCATGGGGGGAGAAACTCTAATCCTATGCCAACGAACATAACAAGGTCTCGATGGGATGTAACCCGACCCTGATCTGGTGCGACTACCTGAACATAAGGGAATGTGCCTCATTGTGCAACTAATATAGCCTCGGCAGAATGAATGTAACCCCGAGCTATCAACAAAACTGGCCCCAGTGTAATGTACCCTCTTTGTGCCACTAACATAGCCTCAGCAGAACAAATGCAGCCTCGAGCTATCAAAAAAACTGGCCCCAAGGGAATGTACCCTCATTTTACCACCAATATAGCCTCGGTGATACGAATGCAGCCCTGAGCTATCAAATGAATTGGCTCTGAGGGAATGTACCCTCCTTGTGCCACCAACATAGCCTCGGCGGAATGAATACAGCCCCGAGAAATCAATCAATACAATGGCCTTGGCAGAACAAATGCAGCCCCGAGCCATTAACTTTATTTCTACGACTTAACCGCGAAGGAAGATTTTCAACCTCCGGAAAGAACTATGGAGACTGGAATGGCGTCTCACTTCTAGTCATCCACCAGAAACAAAACCAAGAAAAACAACAAGCCAAAACAAAACGATGGTGATATATCACATACCCCGTGCAGACCCAAAAGAAACAACAAAGGAGCCTGAGATAACGTCATGCCCCATGCCACACAAAACAATAATTTTGAACCTCATAGTTCAACGTCTCGGAGAACCGAGCTACGGATCGAGGGAGTGGCCAACGTCATGAGATTTTCCCCATGCTAGGCGGGGCCTGAGTCTGCAAATGCCACGAAGACCCTCAGGCCTTCCCCGTGGTATGCTCCTACGAATCCGAAATGGGATGGCCAATGCCATATGTGCATTCTCTCTCCCCGTGTTTGGCATATCCCGAGGCTACAAACTCCACGGAGGCCCGTAGACCTTCCCCGTGCTATGTACCTCCAATACTAGGTGACAAACTCCATAGAGGCCTATGCGCCTTCCCCGTGATATGTACCTCTAATACTATACAACAAATTCCACGGAGGCCCATGCACCTTCCCCGTGCTATGCAAACCCAGAGGTACCGAAGCCAATAGCCATCTATACGTGCTATGATTACCTTAGGGCACCAAATGCTACGACAACTCGTTCTCCGAATGTGCTATGGATACCGGAGGTGCCAAACGCCACTTATGTCTTTATGCTGTGATCATTCCTCAAAGATGCAAGTCATTGGGTGTTAAAGTTCCAGCCCAGGGGTTTGATAATGACACCAGATAATAGCGTGCCATGGGGGTGCGCGCTTTTCTGACATGCCTTACATCATTCATGCAATCCAATTATGAGTATTTCACAAGAATATTAAACATGCCTTTCCCATTCAAATAATAGACAAGCATATATGAACAATCTGCTATTTAAAAAGGGAAATTCTTATTCATATTCAATGGATATACTGTCATTCTTACAACTCTTGAGGGTCATTCTAAGAGAGGCTCTTACTGAAATTATCTTCCTTAACATCTTCGAACAATTCTTGACAAGTATTGCTTTAGAGTTTGATCGAGGGCTTTCGACTTGTATCCTCTAGTGTCCACTCTCTTCGGGTGTATATGATTGCACCTCGGCTTCGTGGAAAAGTAGAAGAAGTTGCCATCGATATTTTAAACCATCAACCTTGCAGTTGATTACTTCTCTTCATATTCCCACTTGTGGATCCACCCTCAGATGTTGCACCTTCTGGGCAATAACAAGCCTAGAAAGCCACCGCATATGAATAACAAGTAGAAGGCACTATGGAAACTGACTGAGCACACCTTACATCGCGACTCTCATATTGCTCCATGACGTATGTCGCGACTCACACCTTACATCTCGTCTCATTCCTATTTGATCCTGAAATAGAAAGAACAGTGAGGAGACTAAGGAAAGAAAGGAAAATTGAAAAGGAAGCAATGGCGGCTGAAAACAGAGAGAACAAACCACGCCAGGTGGCAATTAGAGATCACTTCAAGCCGGTCATAGATGATACTTAATCTGGGATTGTCCATCAACCAATCAGTTTGGGGTTCAACTGTAGAGGATCCCAACCTGCACTTAAGGATGTTCCTGGAGATCGCAGATACCATAAAGATGAATGGCGTGAGTAAATAGGCTATCAGGATACACTTATTCTCATTCTCTTTATGTGATAAAGTGTGGGATTGGCTGTAATTAATACAGATAGGGAGTATCATGACATGGCAGGATATGGCCATAAAATTTCTTGAGAGGTTCTTTCTACCAGCTAAATCAGCTCAACTGAGGGCAGAGATTAGTATATTTAAGCAGTTGGAGACTGAGACTTTGTATGAAGCATGGGAGCACTTTAAGGATTTACTCCGAAGATGCCCACAACACGATTATGCAGATTGGGTCCAGATTCAGTTGTTCTATAATGGGCTGAATGGTTCGAATAAGACTGTGGTTGATGCAACAACTGTGGGAGCCATATTCAAGAAATCAGCTGAGGACGCCTACAATCTGTTAGAAGAAATGGCTATTAATCATTTTCAATAGCCAAGTGAACGTGCTACGGTGACAAAAGTGGCTGGAATATATAAAGTGGATCCTCTAGTGGCATTTACAGCTCAGATTTCCACCCTATCAACGCAAGTAGCAGCCCTCACAAATCCACGAGCACAAGCATCTGTTGAATCAGCGGCATCTACAAATATGTTGTTATTGGAAGGAAACCCGAACTTTGAGCAAGTCCAATATAAGAACAATCAAAATTTCAATAGCTATAGAGGCAATCATATGCCTAATCGTTATCATCCAAACCTATCATATGCTAATACAGAAAATGCCTTGCAACCTTCATCGAGCTTTGACTATCAAAGAGCTGTGTATAAATCTTCCTTGGAAGATTTTATAAGCATGTTTGTTGCTAATACTTAAGTGATGTTTGAGAAGAATGAATCAAGGCTGAACAATATTGAGACACACATGGAAAACATCGGGGCAACAATGAAGTCCTTAGAAACATAGATTGAGCAGATTACTTCCTCCATGAACAATCAACAGTAATGGGTATTTGGATAAACTTCCACAGCGGCCAAGCTATCTTTTTCATGTCAAAGCAGTCAGTGGATACAAAAGAAGAAGCTACCATGACCATTTGGGTGGTTGCGTCTGGCTGAAGACGTTAAACTTAGCGCTAGCGGGGAGGCAACTCTTGCATTTGTTTTATTATTATTTTCTTTATCTTTATTTTTATTGTGTGCTAATTGTTTATTTATTAGTTTGTATTTTATTTATACAAGTAGCACGAAACACACAAAGCCCGCACAACCAAATTCTGACCAGTAGTAGCCTAATCATCTCCGTTCATGGTGTGTTGTTCCACACTCTTGTTTCACTATATTTATCTTACATTGAGGACAATGCAAATTTTAAGTTTGGGGGTGTGTGCATGTAGTGATAGTTCCTGTTATTTTTTTAAAAAAAATGTTTTTTTTAACATCCTTGATAGTAAATCATAAATCTAATACTGAATTGTTTGTTTTAAATGAAATTTTAGAAACGATAAGTTCTAAATTGATTTTTATCTGATGCTTTGAGTAGGTGATCTAGGTTAGAATCGTAAGCACTTAATAATAGGTTTTTAGCAGTAAGAACCTAAGTAGTTGGCAAAGTGACTAGTTAAAGAAATTGTTTGTCGATGAATGACCGTTTGCTTAGATATTTATCTCAATATGCTATTATTATAATGTATGGTATAATAAAAAAAGAAACAACATATAACCGATAAGCGTGAAGCTACCCATGGGCGAGTGTTAGGACCACCATGAGGAGAAATGCTATCTTAAGAGGTAGGTGTGCTTTGACCCATACGGAGCAAAAAAAAGCAAATACAAAGTAAATTTTAGATATCTATATTGCTTTGACCCATCAGATCCCAATAGTTGAGATGAAATCATTGAGTTGGCTTACTTATGAGTCGAGATGTGAATGAACCTTTACACAGACACACACTGTGAGTCTGGCTTAGATGGTTTATTCAAAAACTTAGATTTGAGTCGCAGTTGAGTACTTGGAAGGTTCTCTGATTTCATTGAAAAACACTATTTGAGGACAATTGTATGTATAACTATCGGGATTATTTTATTTTATTTTTTTAATTTTTGCATGTTTGTGAATGACGTTTGTGGGTGTCGTCACTGTAAGCCCTCACAAGACTATAACTCGTCCAATAGGGTCGCCTAGAGGTTTAAAGGCTTGTTGTATATGCTAAATGCAATCGTGATCCCTACGAAAGTGGCTTAGTTAATTTTGTTATTTTTATTTATTTAGTTTTTATTTTCTCTTATGTTCGGGACTAGCAAAATCTTAAGTTTAGGGGTGTTTGATAAGTGTGGTTTATACCCACTTATTCATTCATTCTTACCTTACTATTTTGTTAGATTCCGTATCATTTAATGTATTTTGTAGTTCTTTTATGTTTTATTTATAAGAAGCATTGATACATGGATCTTGGGGCATTTGTACGTATTTTTGGACCATACGGACGCATCGGAAGCACACGGGTAGAGTAGAAAAGCAGAAATCAAACAACCAGGGAACCTGCCACGCGTCGCAACGCGCTCTTGCTCGCATCGCGATACATATTTTCCGGTGCTGCAGCGCCCCGCGCGGCCCAGAAACATAATCTTTAGGGTTTTTAGATGCTCAAAACCTAGAGTTGAGGCTAATACACAGAAAAAAAAAACACAAAACGCTTATTTTTAGAGAGATCCAAGGAGGAGGATTGAAGAGTGACAATATGAGACAAATGCAGTGACGTTCGAAGATGAAGGGATTCAATTCAGATTTTATCTTCTTGTTTCTTTCTTAGAACTCTAATGATTTCCATTAGATTCATGACCTTATTTTTATTGTTTTTATATTTAGTCATGAACTAACTCCTTAATTCTGGAGAATTATGTAACTGATGCTTGAACCTTGTATTATTTGCTAATATTATTATGAAGTTATATTTCAGTTTATTTAAATTCTTTTGAGTTTAATGCTTCTTGTTTGCTGGCCAAAAATCAAGATGATGAATGTTTAGAATCTATCACTCGAGAGAGGGGATTTTGAATAAGATCTAGAGAATATGTGTAGGCATTTCATTTTTGCATGTGAAACCCGATGATGAGTCTCAGTTGGAGGCACTACCTTTTAAGTCACGGAAGCCGCGGGAAACGGACGTCGGAAGGGGAAATTCAGGATGAGTATGCTATCAAAGTCGTCACGTTTCACTGTTTCCGTTCGTGCTGCGTTCTTAAACGCGTTCGAACGTCAGGCAGATTGCAGGCGTTCGTGTCGCATTCGAATTGGCGTTCGAACGGTATCGGTATTTCTGGTTTTGCTGTTAGCCTCATGACCCGAGCCCATTAGCCCACATGCACCCTAGCCTAGCCCAAGCCCACTTAAAACACACCCAAATTAAATTAAATATTAAGTTAAATATTAATTAGATAATGTAATTAAATAAAATAATTAATTAAGTCATATACCAAATTAAATAAAACAATAAAATCTAAATAATCACCTACCAAAATAATAAAATACTTACACAAATTAAAGAAATTGCATGCCTAAAAAATATAAATCAAATATATTATATACCAAACTTAACAAATATCATGCCTAATTAAAATCAATCATAACAAATTAAATATTTTGTATTCCTAATCTAGCCAAGATTTGTCCCCCCTCAATCCATTGCTTTCCTTCTTAGACACCAAATCAAATCCCTTCTTTGTGAGACAAGAGTAGCCCTAGCAATTCTCTATATAAATAACACTATTGCACCCTATTTCTCTCCCAACTACTTCACATTCACGGCACAAACTAAAACAAAGAAACCTAATCCTCTCTCTCATTCACGCCAATCAAAAAGAATTCTGCCCTAGCTCATTCACAAACACCATACACAAGAAATAAACCCTAAAGCCCCCTACCTTCTAGTTGCCCTCTCCTCTCGGCAAAACCAAGCATAAAGCACCCTAATCACGCCACTAGCAAACAGCCCCTCTCCATGCATCACACATAGCCATGCAATACGTGATCACAGTTCATCCTTAATCAAACAAAAAACGCAGCACTCATGCAAATAAACCCTCACGTCACAACCACTACTTCGAGCCCCTCTCATCATAAGAACTGAAACAGTCCACTGCCCCTTTGCTTTGCTTCACTCTACGCCAAACACACGCACCTGACCATCCAACTCACGCGGTATATCGGATGGAAACCCGGACATAAATTTCATAGCCGATTCCGAATGGACGGTAGTATGATCTGTACTCGGGATACAACTCCACGTACCGCTTGAGTAAACGACACTTTCTTTTGTTTTATATTGCTTTGATTTATTTATTTTTCGTCATTTGAATTCCGCATGTTATTTGTATGCATGATGCAATCGAGCGCATGGGCTTAGTAAGTCGGATTAAAGGTCCCCTATTTGGAGGGGTTAAAACCCTTTACCACGATGCTTTGCCCGCCGCGGTTGATGTGTGTTCGGTTGGATGTAAGATATGTTCAATCAGGCATACTAAGTTTGATATGATTGTCTTTATTTTGTATGCATGATGCGATCGAGCGCATGGGCTTAGTAAGTCGGATTAAAGGTCCCATATTTTGGAGGGGTTAAAATCCTTTACCACGATGCTTTGCCGCGCCGGTTGATGTGTGTTCGGTTGGATGCAAGATACGTTCAATCGGACATACTAAGTTTGATATTATTGTTTTTAATTCTTTGTATGCATGATTCAATTGAGCGCATGGGCTTAGTAAGTGCGATGAAAGGTCCCATATTTTGGAGGGGTTAAAACCATTTACCACGATGCTTTGCCGCACCGATTGGTGTATACTCGATTGGATGCGAGATGAGTTCAATCGGATACGTGAGGTCCCACATTGTGGATTTGTTTGTCTATGAATGTGTTGCATGCATCAGGTCTGGTTCTGTTCGAACGCGTTCTTAAACGCCACACGAACGTGAACCTTCTGTTTACCGTTCGAACGCGTTCTCAAACGCTACGCGAACGCACACACATTTTTTTAGTGTTTCATGCATCAGGTTTGGCTCCGTTCGAACGCATTCTCGAACACTATACGAACGCGAACCTTTTGTTTACCATTCGAACGCGTTCTCAAACGCTACGCGAACGCGCACCCACTGAACTGAGTCTTTTTCATCAGATTTCATACATAATTGTTCCTAGTAGATATCCCTTCGTATGATGAATCTGATTACTTCTCTGTATTACGCAAGATTGTGTAGGTATCATTCATCTGTATTCCCCACATGTATGAGTACAATATGTTTAACGTATTACAATTCATATATCCATGTCGTGATAGCATTTGAGTATTATTTCTTGTGGTATATCGGATGGAAACCCATACATAAATATTCTGAATGGACGGTAGTGCGGTCTGTACTTGGGATACAATTCCACGTACCACTTGGAAAAGTGCTCACATGTTGTTTATGTCTATATTAGTTATCTTCTTTTGCACCACGTCATAGCATGCTCACTTTAACGCCTAATTGCATCCTTAAGTGTCTTTTTGCATTATATACTTCATTGACTCTTTTATTTGTGCATGGACATGTAATGGCTATTTGTTTATGATATGTCTATGAATCACATGTTCGCCATCATTTGATTCGCCTTTATGTGTGCTTGTGTGGTTCGTGTGTGCTTATGTTTACATTAATACAATATGCCAATGAAACTGTATGTTCGTTGCTACTTTGATGTACTTTCAAGCATGCAATCTTAGATGCGAAATATATGCAAATTTAGGTGTAAGTTTTATTTTTGTGCATGTGAACTTAGAAGCATGATACTCTTGGAAATAAGTGTTACTTAAGCTTGATTAAATTATTACACAAATCCTTTCATTACAAGTGACATAAGTAAGGGACCATTCCGAACCCAACGGTTTGAGGTCTTCCATTGCGAGGGGTGAGTGCGGCCTTAAATCTCATTTTCCTGGTTCGCACCGGGTGGCGACTCCATTATTCTCCGGTTTAGTCCCCCGTGGCTACTCCGTACTCCCGACCAGGCCGCGAGCCCGGAACAGCATGCGTCGCCCAGTTCCTGTGTTCCCACAGTCTGGCGACTCCACTGGGGATAGAGAATCGACCCCGAAATATTATCTTTTGTAATGTTTGTATTTATGTTCTAATTGACTGTGTCTATAGTGGATGAAATAGAAGAGTTATCGCTCATACCGTCAGAATCTGCGTCGACTACTGTAAGTACTAAAATTTCTATAACTCCGATCTACTATGATAAGGTTTCCATATACATTACTATCCCAAGCCATATTATCCATTGTTACTACATACATTTTACTTCCTTATTGCTTCCCATAGCTTCCTTTATTATTTATTTCCATAAATTATTCTTCAGTTCCATATTATGCTTCCCAAGACTAGTGATGGCTTACTCCCATTGACTACTTCCTAGGTTTCTGCTCTTTGCTCTTGTTATAGGCTACAGCTACATCGTATAATCTTACTATTCTTGCTAGTATTCTTTGCTAACTTCCAATTATCTCCCATCTCATAAATCTGTCATTTTTAAACTTTCGAGAATCTCTATTAACATTGCACCAATCTATGGATTTCCGCGGGTATTTCTAACTTATCTATTTGGCTTTAGTCAAGTACTTTCTTTTCTATCTCTTAAATCCTTTTTAGTTCTTCCCTGGATGGCCTATCATTCTATGTTTTCTGTTTCTAGCTTAGGTCAAATTCTCATTGAATTTCCTTACGGTTATCTTTATCTTGGCTGGTATGGGTGGAATAGGAATCTTCGTCTCAATGGGTGTCGGCGTCCTTATTTCTAATACTTTATGCCCTGGTAGAGTCTATTACTCATGTGAGATAGGTATGAGATAGACTCTGTCAGGACCGCTTCTTTGACTGATATAGCTGGGAGATGAAGATCTTGATAAGTCAGATCTTATTATATCGATTTCTTTGGTTAAAATAACTAATCACCTATCTTTACGTCTTTCATTTTACTTGCTCACAGATCTGAGTTTGGGTATCTAGAATTTCTACATCTTTGTGATAGCTTGGTTCTTACTGAAAACTCCATTGACTAATCCTGATCTTTACTTTTCTTCTTTTTCTGACTATTTTCACTATTCGAGGGAAACCTTGCTATCTATAAGAAATACTAATGGCTATTGGGTCCACCTGAAGAAGCTTTCTAATGAGAAAATGAATTTTAGTAGAATAGAAGGAATCTTTCTCAGGTTCACTCAACGTCTTACTCTTGTGCAAACTTGCTCTATCTATTTGTTTCTATACATTTGCCGCTAGTCGCTTCTGATTGCTTAAGCATCTGTATTTTACCTTTTACTTTTCTTTCTAGCTTTTCTTTCCCTTTCAACTTTCCTGGACGGGCATCATTGAAACTTTACTATATCCTTCTGCCTCTTACATTCCTTTATCTCTGACCACTCAAACATCTATGCATCTTTCCTTACTTTCTTAGAGCTTTCTTTTTCCCCATTCTTTAGGTAACTTTTCTTAGTACTTATAATTTCTAGTTTCATAACTAAACTTGATCTTTTGCTAATAATTCAGGATGATTTCGAAAAGATCTATCAAAGATTATTACTGCTTTATGAGGAAGGATATTCGAATAGTCTATGAAATCTTACTAACATGTCTATAGAACTTTGAGGACGTACTCAAGGATCGGATACTGGAGAGTTAGTGCCTTGCATACTAGTACCCCGGGCATACTACGTATACAAGACCCCAACACTCTACCCACCGTAGTCACTGACTCCCTAGAAAATGCTATTATACAATCTTTGTAACATCCCCAATCCGGGAGATGCTACCGGCAGGGAATAGGCCGTATTGTCCCCATGAGCCTCTGAATATTTGTCTGTAAACATCTTAACTGAACTAATCTCAACTGACTTTCTCATGCATAGAGATGACCGGCGTAAACACACACGTATAACGCAAGCGCACGTATCGTTCAAGTAGTATAAAAATATCGATCCCACGAGGACTTAATTCCTACTGTTGTTATTAATTGTTGATACTATTTATTTACAAATATCTAATTGAGGGGGGAGTGATTGATTGCTTGAAATGATTTGATTTGTAGATTTGCTAACTAAATAAAAAGATAAAAAGACAAAAGAAAATACTAAGGAAAATAAAAGACTCAAAGATCTAGGGTTGTGATTTCTTTTAATATCATTTTAAAGATGAAGTGATTATTTTATGTTTGTGTAATAAATCAGTTTACTAACCTGGAACACTAAATTATGTAAAAGCCTCTTCCGATGGTCAACTACAAATACCCAGTATAACCCAATTGAACCATATTCCTATGTCAATCACATTATCTGGATTCATTAAGATTAAGTTCCAATTATGGCTACCATCGCCCGACAGGTATATTCCTATCCTGTAAGGAAATCTATTAAAGGGTTATCTATCCTCAAGGAAGATCGTGGGCTATTAAGTCTAAGGCTGAAACCTAAAATCCCTATGTCTAGTTCATTTTAGATTTACCACATCAATCTTATTGGTGATCAGACAACAAGAAGCATTAAGCTTAAGACTTAATAAATAAACCTTTAAATTACCCAAACTATAAAATAATCCCTTATAAACCGGTGATATTAAAATTCATCACAACCCCAGATAACTAACACATAATTAGGGCTAGTAAAGACATAAAGTAAAAGACATAAAGTAAAAGCTGAAAAGTAAATTACAATAAAATAAAATGCTAAGGTAAAATGAATTACTTTTACTACTACTAATTTAGATATCTCCCATAAAATAATATATAAACTTGTGATAAATTAACCAACCGACCAGTCTGGCGGTATCCTGATTAAGTCAAATTAAGTCCAACCAGCCATTAAGGCGGAACCAAAAATAAATTACCAACCGACCAGTCTGGCGGTATCCGTGATTAGTCAGATTTAAACCAGATTAAAATTAAATTACCAACCGACCAATATAGCGGTATCCCTTATTAAGTCAATATTTTAAATAGTGAATATATTATATTTAAGGGAGATTAATCTAAATAGCAATAGTAAAAGAATTACCTTTCACCTAGCTGAGGAAATTACTTCAACATGGTGAATAGTAAAAACTGTAAAAGTAAAAAGTAAAAAGTAAAAATTAAATTACTATTATTACAAAAGTAATTAAAATTATTACAAAACTAAAAAAAAAAATAAAAATCTAGAGAGAGAAACTCTCTCTAGAGAGAGAATTCAAGAGAGAGAGAGGTGTGTTGAAAACTGAAAATTCGCGGTCTATTTATAGCAAAATTTTTCACTGTTCCAGAGTCGCGACGCCAAGGACCTCAGCGTCGCGACGCTGGATTTGTCGACGTGGCACAATGAGAAGGCGACACGTCATCAAGGCGGCTGACTGTTCACGAGACACGTGTCAAGGCGGCTAATTCTCAATTATTGTGATGACGTCATGGATGACGTCATGCTGACGCGGCGACGACGTGGCGATGACATGGTGATGACGTGGCGCTGGCGTGTGTTGCAATTGTCGGCACAATAGGATTGCGACACGTGGCGACACGTGTCAAGTTGTGATTGGCTGAGGCTGACGTGGCAAGTTGACTCGGTTGACCTGCTGACGTGGACGATGATGTGGCATGACACGTGGCAAGGTTGACTTGTTGACCGATGATGTGGCTGATGACGAGGCGACACGTGTCAAGTCTGAGTGTCGGCAGCATATGATGATGACACGTGTCACGGCGCATTTTAGCAGATGCTGTGATGGTGACACGTGGCACGGCGCATTTTAGCAAAGTCAAAACTTCTCAAATTGTTGACCGTTGACCTGGCGCATGTTAGCAGATCCGGCTCACGCTAGGCGTCGCGGCGCGCAGTGTTCCAGCGTCGCGACGCGCAGAAGACTAAAATATCCCTGTTGACACATTTTTGTCCGGTTTTGCCCCAAATTGCCTCCAATGCTTTCCAACTTTATTTTATCTACAAAATAACACAAAACATATCAAAACGTTCACAAAACTCAAGAAACTATACAAAATATTAAGTTAAATGAGTGTGAAATAGTGATATAAATACCACTCATCACACCCCCAAACCTAACATTTTGCTAGTCCTCGAGCAAAACTGAAAATAAAATAACATGAAAATAAAATTTAACTAAGCCATTTTCGTAGGGATCACGGTTGCATTTAGCCTATGCAACAAGCCTTTAAACCCCTAGGTGTCCCTAGTGGACGAGTGTAGTCTCGTGAGGGTTTACAACAATGATACCCACAAACATTTTACAAAAGTAAAAAGGTATTAAAACTAATGCACACAAAAGCAAAAAGACAAGCGAAAAGAGAATAAAGAAATTAGTGACTAATCAGGTGAAAATTCTACTCCAAGTTACTAGTTGTTTTGTTTCTTTCTAAATTACCGAATAAGTAAATTCTCCGATTATTTTTACCATTCTTCATATACACAGCCAACAAAATATTAATCAACTCATTTTTGCCCACAACAGTCACAAGTGCAGTTGATAAGAGAGTAATATTTTTGTCCTAAAGTTCTATCAGATTTTGCACCTTTTTGTAGCAATGGAATAATTTTTCTCATTTTTCTGATTTTTTCTTTGCTTTTTTTTTCTCTATTTTTTATTTTTATACAATACCTTCCGTCTATGTAGCGAGCTTTGGGTCGGTGGCTCCCAAACCAGTTGGCTTTAGGGCACCAGGTGTTAAGACACCCCTACGAACTTAATTACTCAGACTTCAGATATATATATATTTGCAGCATCTTCGATCCATGTAATGAGCTTTGGGCCAATGACTCCCAAACCAGTTGGTTTTAGGGCACTAGGTGTTAAAACACCCTTACAGACTTAATAACTCGGATCTCGGAAGTTTTTTTTTTTTTTTTTTTTTACTCCATCACTTTTTAGAGATGTTTCCTCCATTAAACTATAGCACGGAATATTACAAACTTTTCAATTTTAGCTCATGACTGTATGTTTCCATGTAAGTTCATAATACCTGTCAACTGAACATATGAAGATCCATTTTAGTCGTGTGTTAAGGAGAATTCACAAATTAAATAATTCAAAATGAAATAAACAAAAATTAACTTATTTCAAAAATAAATGGTTTGAGATACGTCTCAGGAGTGGAAACTCCTTACTCAGCTACCTCTCACCAATTTCACCTTTTTTAGTCAAAATAAAAACACAAAAATGCAAAATATTTTTGTAATTTTTGAAAATTTTCAATTTTTTTTGTATTTTTCGAAAAATTTTGAGCTAAAAATAAAAACAACAAACTAACTAAAAACAAGATACTAATCAACTAATTTCCTCCCCCATACCTAAATAAGACATTGTCCCCAATGTCTTAAACAGTAGAAGAAGAGTTTAGAAGGTTGTACCTGGTTAGCTGAAATTTTACAGGAAAAATTACCGATTAAGATTTATGCCCAAATTACGGTTCTTACCACAATTGCTATTCGACCATTTTTTCATAAAAATTTTAGCAGAATCACCTCTAAAAACTCAAAATTTCCCCAAAATTCACCCTAAAAAATTATCACCAATCAAATCCCAACTTTAGTATTTTTTAGAAAAATCCGACAGAGTCTCCCCTGAATTTTTGATTATCCAACAAAACCTAAATCTATCAAATGCCAAAACACACCTCAATTCAACCCTTCGTAATTCAAAATTCCAAATTAAACACACCAAAATTCAATCCTAATTACCAAATCAATTTACCATTTACCAAATCAAATTTTTATCAAATCATTACTGTAATTTTGATTCTGGCAGTGAAGGATACAGATCGGTTTGGGCTTGGGTTTGATTTGTTGAGGCTCGGTTTCGGTTGCTGTGGTTGGCAGTGATGGCTCGGTGAGGCTCGGTTTTGGTAAGGGTTCGGCAAAGGTGGCTCGGCTTCTGGTGGTTATTGGTGCTATCGGCTCTTGCGGTTTCGGTCGTGGATTTTGGCGGTCTCACGGTGGTGGATCTCGGTTTGTCTCGATGGTGGCAAAGATGGGTTTCTGGTTTCTGGTAGATCTCGGCAATGGCTGGATCGTGCGTGGTGGGTGGTGGCTCTCGGTTTTGTTTGGTCGTGAGTGGTTGATGAAGATCGGTTTTGACTCGGTGATGAAAGGGCTCGGTCACGGCGTCGGTGGCTGCTGAGTTTCGGTGGATTCGGCGAAGCTTGGTTCTTGGTGGCTGCTCACGGTGTGGATCTCGGCTGGCGAAGACTCGGTCACGGTGAAGAAGGTAGTGGCTCGCGGTGGTGATGGCTGGTTCGGTTCTGGTGGCTCGGTAAAAGCTTGGTGTTTGACATGGCGAAGGTTGCGGCTGTGGATCTCGGTTTGATGGTGGTTCGGTTGTAGGTGCGGCTGGTGGTGAAGATAGGTTTCTGGTTTTTGGTAGGTGATTGGTTGAGGATGAAGAAGATGAAGAGTGAAAGGAGATGCTGCCAGCACCCTGCTTATGTCTCTGATTTCGAGTCAGCGTCGCGACGCTAAATTTTTTTTTTTTTTATTTTTTTTTTCGCAAAACCATATCTTGCGACAGATAAATCCATAAGACTTCTTATTCGGCCGTCTTTTCTGGATCAACTTTGTATCTTCGTGATTTTGTCAAATTTTTATTTTGTAAAAATCCCGCTTGTACTGGCTTGTTTTGTCCTGATAAATTCCATTTTAAATTTTTCCTGCAAAACTCACACACAAAATTAAAAAGTTCACACAAAATATGAAAACAAATTACAACAAATTGCATGGGTTGCCTCCCTGCTAGCGCTAAATTTTTCGTCTTCAGCCAGACGTGACTGAAATTCATCTGTTAAGGAGGTTTCAATGTCGTTTTGGATGTCCTATCAAAGACAATCCCGTGAGCGTTGCTTTTGAAGGGTCTCTTCCAACGGTAAAGTGGTAAAAAGAATTTTGTCTTATTCAATGATCGTGCCACCTTTTTGATCTTTGTCGCTTCAGTGGTTCCTGAAAAGAAAGAAATAAAATCAGGAGGTCTCGTATGGTGCTTGACTTGGAATGGAAGTTCCATTCTTTCAAGCTTCTGGGTGATTTCTTTGATCAGTACTCCCCAAAACAGCGATGTTTTTCCTGAATGCTCTGGATCTTTAATAAGGTCAGACATTTGCTCTTCTATTTGCTCTGCTTCTTGCTCCACCTTTTCTTCACAGATGTATTTTAAAATTTCTGCATTAAGCTCTTCATCTGTCATCTGTGAAATACATGTTTCAAAATTGTCATCCTGAGGATGAAAAGAAATGTTAGATTTTAGGTCTTCATCCTCTGATCTGGTTGAAATGATTGGCTTAGATAGATCTTCTTCAAACATTTGTGCAATGGAATCTCCAAGTTCTTCATTTTGAGGATACAGAATTCCATCCTCAATTTTTGATGCAGTTGGTACAAACAGCTTAGTTTCATCCTCGTCAGAATCTGAATAATAGAAATCAAATCGAGACTTTGCCGGTTCGGGTTCCTGAACTGATACCTCTGGTTGTTGATACTGCTCAGCCTCCTCCTCTGTTAAGGTGTCATTGTGGATTTCTGGGTTCTCGAAGGCTTCATCAGTGTCATCTGAAACTGGTTCTTGAGGTATGATGATGTTTGGTTTTCTATTAATTGTCTGATCTGATCTGTCATTCTCTGCATGGATTCTGCGTTACTCTGAATTTGTGCATCGAATCGAGCTTCCTGTTCTTTGAACATGTGAATTAATTGATCTTCCTCGGATGGTTCTGGTTCTTGATAAGGATCGAAGGAAGATGGTGGATAAGATGGAAAATGTGATGGTTCAGTGAAATATGTTGGCTCATCATACCATGAAGGATTCTGATAGTTCTGCCACCCTGAATTGTAGTTGTACTCGCAATAATCGCTTGGGTGGTTACCATTACATATGTCACATCTCCACATTGAGTTCTGTTGAGCAAAAGTAGTATTACTTGGTTCTGGCATCCAGTGATAATTGTTGGGCTGGACAACAGGCCTCAGAAAACCGGACTGTTGCTCCCAGATTTGGGGTGTATCCTCTTGTAAAGTTCGTGATTTTTCAATCTCCCAATAATGTTCCATTTTTTTTTTTCACCTGAAAACAAAAGAAATAAAAATTACAAAATAAAAGAAAGAAAATTAGATATAAGTAAATTAGATAGTTTCAAAATTAACAACTCAAGAAAATTAAGTCCCCGGCAACGGCGCCAAAAACTTGACCGGCGTAAACACACACGTATAACGCAAGCGCACGTATCGTTCAAGTAGTATAAAAATATCGATCCCACGAGGACTTAATTCCTACTGTTGTTATTAATTGTTGATACTATTTATTTACAAATATCTAATTGAGGGGGGAGTGATTGATTGCTTGAAATGATTTGATTTGTAGATTTGCTAACTAAATAAAAAGATAAAAGACAAAAGAAAATACTAAGGAAAATAAAAGACTCAAAGATCTAGGGTTGTGATTCTTTTAATATCAATTTAAAGATGAAGTGATTATTTTATGTTTGTGTAATAAATCAGTTTACTAACCTGGAACACTAAATTATGTAAAAGCCTCTTCCGATGGTCAACTACAAATACCCAGTATAACCCAATTGAACCATATTCCTATGTCAATCACATTATCTGGATTCATTAAGATTAAGTTCCAATTATGGCTACCCTCGCCCGACAGGTATATTCCTATCCTGTAAGGAAATCTATTAAAGGGTTATCTATCCTCAAGGAAGATCGTGGGCTATTAAGTCTAAGGCTGAAACCTAAAATCCCTATGTCTAGTTCATTTTAGATTTACCACATCAATCTTATTGGTGATCAGACAACAAGAAGCATTAAGCTTAAGACTTAATAAATAAACCTTTAAATTACCCAAACTATAAAATAATCCCTTATAAACCGGTGATATTAAAATTCATCACAACCCCAGATAACTAACACATAATTAGGGCTAGTAAAGACATAAAAGTAAAAGACATAAAGTAAAAGCTGAAAAGTAAATTACAATAAAATAAAATGCTAAGGTAAAAGGAATTACTTTTACTACTACTAATTTAGATATCTCCCATAAAATAATATATAAACTTGTGATAAATTAACCAACCGACCAGTCTGGCGGTATCCTGATTAAGTCAAATTAAGTCCAACCAGCCATTAAGGCGGAACCAAAAATAAATTTACCAACCGACCAGTCTGGCGGTATCCGTGATTAGTCAGATTTAAACCAGATTAAAATTAAATTACCAACCGACCAATATAGCGGTATCCCTTATTAAGTCAATATTTTAAATAGTGAATATATTATATTTAAGGGAGATTAATCTAAATAGCAATAGTAAAAGAATTACCTTTCACCCTAGCTGAGGAAATTACTTCAACATGGTGAATAGTAAAAACTGTAAAAAGTAAAAAGTAAAAAGTAAAAATTAAATTACTATTATTACAAAAAGTAATTAAAATTATTTACAAAACTAAAATTAAAAACTAAAAAAAAAAAATAAAAATTCTAGAGAGAGAAACTCTCTCTAGAGAGAGAATTCAAGAGAGAGAGAGGTGTGTTGAAAACTGAAAATTCGCGGTCTATTTATAGCAAAATTTTTCACTGTTCCAGAGTCGCGACGCCAAGGACCTCAGCGTCGCGACGCTGGATTTGTCGACGTGGCACAATGAGAAGGCGACACGTCATCAAGGCGGCTGACTGTTCACGAGACACGTGTCAAGGCGGCTAATTCTCAATTATTGTGATGACGTCATGGATGACGTCATGCTGACGCGGCGACGACGTGGCGATGACATGGTGATGACGTGGCGCTGGCGTGTGTTGCAATTGTCGGCACAATAGGATTGCGACACATGGCGACACGTGTCAAGTTGTGATTGGCTGAGGCTGACGTGGCAAGTTGACTCGGTTGACCTGCTGACGTGGACGATGATGTGGCATGACACGTGGCAAGGTTGACTTGTTGACCGATGATGTGGCTGATGACGAGGCGACACGTGTCAAGTCTGAGTGTCGGCAGCATATGATGATGACACGTGTCACGGCGCATTTTAGCAGATCGGCTGTGATGGTGACACGTGGCACGGCGCATTTTAGCAAAGTCAAAACTTCTCAAATTGTTGACCGTTGACCTGGCGCATGTTAGCAGATCCGGCTCACGCTAGGCGTCGCGGCGCGCAGTGTTCCAGCGTCGCGACGCGCAGAAGACTAAAATATCCCTGTTGACGCATTTTTGTCCGGTTTTGCCCCAAATTGCCTCCAATGCTTTCCAAACTTTATTTTATCTACAAAATAACACAAAACATATCAAAACGTTCACAAAACTCAAGAAACTATACAAAATATTAAGTTAAATGAGTGTGAAATAGTGATATAAATACCACTCATCAAGAGACCATTGCCCCGACTCATCAATATGAAATACATCTCAAATACTTATATAATGTACTCATTAGTACTACACATCACAACTATGATAATATACACATTAGCACATTTCAATTACTTATTCTAAACAATGTATGACATACAGTTTTTACTTTGACTCTAAAAATACTGAAACTCTATACACACTCGGGTGGACTCAGACCCTCTAGTGACTGCCATCAGTATCAATCCTCCCGAGCTCGTCCTCCAGGGTCCTGCAAAATAAAACACTGGGAGGGGGTTAGATTGTTTGATTGATCTAAGTGAGTGGACGAAAACTGAAAACAATGTTATAAAACTATTTGGTTCTAAATCCAAAGTTCAAGAAATAGCTTTATACAAAAAATCTTTTTCTGTCTGAAAACTCTGGGTTTCTTTCTGAAAATCTCTTCTGAACTTTTTCTGTAAAACTTATCTTTTCTGAAAGTTTCTTATAAAACTGTTATTTTCTGAAAACTTTTTTTCTAAAAACCTTTTCTGAAAACTATTGGTGAAAACTGTATCTGTCTCTGAAAACCTGACGTATGGGGGCGTTACGTATCGTCGTCCCCTCATACACCTAACTAGAGCCAGGAGTTCAAATCCATGACTTTGGGGCGTTACGTATTGTCGTCCCCCAAAGCATGCCACTTCTGTCCTTGAAACTAGTGGTCTTGGGGTGTTACGTATCACCGTCCCCCAAGTCACTGATCTGGAACTGGGGGTGCGGATCTATGCTACCCTTCAAGCATTGAAACTAGGATATAGGGGCATTTGTCATCCCGAGTCCTGAACTAGGATCTAGGGGCGTTACGTATCGCCGTCCCCTCAGTCAACTACATGTGCACATGCCATCCGTCAATTCCAAGACTGTAACAAGTTACATACTGAGGTGGGTTTTTCCCTCATGCCTAGAAACATAAAACTCATGTTTAAAAACATTTCTTTTCTAAATCATTTCTTAAACATTCTAAAAAAAATATAACTGATAATAAATTTGGCTAACGCCCTAAAAGCGAAAAGTATGGCTGATATAAACAACAACATAATGAAAATCAACTTAAAAGAAAATGTCCACTCACTGGTTGGAATCAGGTTGGCATTACTCGCTTGCTGAGAAAACTCTGGTTCCTGCGATGATTTACATTTGATAGATAGACTAGATTAGAAATGGATTAAGAAACGTACTACAGAAGCAGAATAAAATTTGCTTATTCAAGTAAGCGCTATCACTCTGAGGGTATCGTACTCATATCATGATGTAATGTGTACACAAGAGTTGATACGAGACTTTAGGGTGGCCTCCAACGTGTTTAGGTGAAACTGAGATGGTTTAAAACTGATTTGGGGAAATATTTGACCACGCGTCGCAATGCGCACTATTCCAGAAATATACCCAAACATTCCTAGTACGCATCGCGATGCACGACCTTGCGCGTCGTGATGCGCAACAAACCAGAAGCTTTTCTGGGAAAATTCCTAATTCACGTCGCGACGCGGTTATTTCAACGTCGCGACACAAGACCAAACTCTGGTCTTAACTTCATGCTTTCATACTTAATTTTCTCAACACTCTATCTATATCTTCCACACAAGCAAATAACCTCAACAAATCTCCAAAATATTATCAATATCATTCTCAATATCAACTCATATCCAATCTATAATATTTACTTAATCTCATGCCCAAAACTTAATAAATTGGGGGTTTCCCATCATCATCATTTTCGTATCACTAAAACGATATAAATATCAATAACTATAACTTAACAATATTTATCAACCAACAAATCATCAAGACATCAACATTTAAAATTTGGGTTAAAGTTTCCTTACCTTATTTCCATTGATTTCCTTTATTCCCCCAAGCCTCCAAGGTAGATTTTCTTCTTCTTGGTTTGATGAATGGGTGATTAACACTTGTTTTTTCTTCATTTTTCCTATTTCTTCTCATTTCTTCTTTCTTCTTCTTCCTCTTTTCTTTTTTCATTCTTCACATTTTTTTCTTCTTTTCTTTTGAATTTTGGGGATACTTGAATAGTATCCCCCTTTTATACTTAGGCCATTAAAGGTTAGAAAAGTGTAGAAATTTAGGGAAATTTTGAGAATTGACTAGAATAACCCTCGGGTACTATTCATCCAAATATTTGATCTATATTTCTAGCCCATTTCTGTTTCGAATATGGAAAAATGTACAACTCGAAAGTTGTAGGTCTCGATCTTTGCTTTCCAACGATATAAAATTCATAAAAATCAGAGTTTGTATGAGAAAGTTATGCTATTAATACCACAGGCTATCCGAAATGGAACATAATACAATTTCGTATCGGAATTTCGAGGAATCTACCGATTATCCCCAAGTCATTCCATGAATATATATGTGCTCAAGCATAATTTATATTATATAATACTCATCTCACGATGTAACAGTATTCGGGACTTTCGATCGTTATAAATTCTCCCCTAAATAGGATTCGTCCTCGAATCCTTTCTGGGGCTTAACTCGTAGATTAGTCCGGGTCGAGGAAATCTGTGTCTCTAACTATCCTTATCTTTCTTAATTTTCCTTCTGGTCTTTTGTTCGAGATCTTAATACTAAATCCTCTGGAAATCTCATCTCATACTTGTGCCTATTACTCCAAAGTTCATGGGCTTTAGTGAATAATATCTTGAGTTCCTAACTGACAGGTAATTCCTTAATCTTACTCCATGATCCTCTGTTCAATACTATAAATTTATCATCATACTACCACTATCTCTTATTCATCATAGAACTTTATTTCTAAAACTTCTAATTATATTCAACATCTTTTATCTCTATCTATCTTCATGAGTTTTCATTTCCAAAATTATACCATATTCGTAGTCTGTCCTCCTAGTTATCTTAGTTCCATTCTGACTTCATAACCCCCTTAATACCTATTTCCATGACAACAATAACTTTAAAATATCCGTAGTAACTTCTGTTACTTTTGATGTTTAAAGTATTCCCATAATTATTTCTGTTCTAACTTATAACCTTCAATTTCCCTTAACATGTGTATACTTTAGGTTCTTCAGCTATTCTATTTAAATGACTTTGTAGGATATACCTTATCTTAATATTTATTATCTGTTCTCAACCAACTATTTGACCTTCTCAGTTTTCCGCCTTACTAAACCTTCTTTACTTATAAGTTTTCTTTTTCGCATCCTCACATATATAACTATCTATGGGTTTTGGTCTTCCTGATTTATAACTAACCTTTCCAAGTACTCTTATTGTCCACTAATGTTTCTCATATTTATGATGTTATATCAGGGTAGTTCTCTCTTTTTGGTGATTCTTCTTGATTGGCTAAGGAATTCTGGGGCAAAATATCTATACTAAGCCTGATTATCTACACCTTATACTAAAGCTATGTTCTTTATTATTAAACTAATACTGGTTATACTAATCTACTTTACTATTCTGTACCTTTGATTACTTTACAAGCATGGTTCAGTTACTGTCTTTCACATGACTTGTTCTTTATGTCTGGTTGCATAACTTGTAAATCTTGTCTTTACCTGAAGTCTGTTTATGCATATTATACCTTGATAATTTATTCATTGTGGCTAAGGCTATCTCCAACCAATGATGGTTTAGTTAACTAAAAATATGGCTAGCTACATCTCAGAGATCACAAGAGTTAAAACATAAGAGAACTTTGGTTATAATCCAACGCTGAGAGATCTCTCTGTGATGTACTTTTTTCCTCGCTTACAAAGTATTTTTCTTATATTACTGTCTCACATTTAAGGTTCTTATTTAAAATCTTATGGTTATTGTTCTTTTCATCTTTTGTCCCGCTTCATTCTATAGCTGAAAAGTGTAGAAATTTAGGGGAATTTTGAGAATTTACTAGAATAACCTTCAGATACTATTCATCTGAATTTGTGATATGTATTTTTAGCCTATTTCTAGTTCTAATTTGGAAAAATATTCAACGCAAAAATTGTAGGTCTCGATCTTAGCTTTCTAACGATATAACATTCATAAAAATTGGAGATTGTATGAGAACGTTATGCCCAAAATACCACGGGCCGGCCAGAATGGAACATAATACAGTTTCGTATCGAAATTTTGAGGAATCTATCGATTATCACCAAAGTCGTTCATGAATATATATGGGCTCAAACATAATTGATATTATATAATACCCGTCTCACATTGTAACAATAGCTGGGATTTCCGGTCGTTACAGTTGAGTTTTACAGATTTGCCATATTTCTTATAGGTTATACTCTGTTAACTGCCGCATATCTTTTGAATAAAATTCCTTCTAAAGTTGTTCCTACGACTCCGTATGAGATATGGACCGGTAGGAAATCAAATCTTAGTTATATTAAGGTTTGGGGCTGTCCTGTATACGTCAGGGTGGCTCAGCAGACTAAGCTTTTTCCTCGAGGGCAAAAGTTTAAGTTTGTCGGATATCCTTTTAATATGAAATGATATATCTTCTATGATACCAAGAATCAAAATGTGATCGTAGCTCGCTTCAGAAAATTTCTAAAAGTCGAATTTTTTACAGAAGGATATAATTATAGACAGGTTGAACTTGATGAAGTACAACCTGAAACCAACGAACCAACGAAGGAACCTGAAGTTTAAGAAGATGAAAAACCTTCATCACAAACAATTCGTAGGTCACAAAGGGTATCTAGACCTCTTGAAAGCTTGTATTTGATACAAGAAAAGAGTCTCAATGTTCTTTTAGTTAAAGAGACTGGCCCTTTTACCTATAGAGAATCGATGTTGGACATCGAAAACATGAAGTGGCAAGACGACATGAAATCCGAGTTAGACTCAATGCATGAGAATCAAGTTTGGGACTTGGTTTCATTTTCTGATGGAATTGTTCCTATCGGTTGTAAATGGGTTTACAAAAGGAAGTGCGAGCCTGATGGAAAGGTTGAAACCTTTAAGGCCTGACTGGGAGCTAAAGGTTACTCCAGCGACCTGGTGTCGACTACGATGAAAGTTTTTTGCCAGTTACGGTGCTAAAGTCTATAAGGATTTTATTATCTATTGTCGCTTATGGACGTCAAAACGGCTTTTCTAAATGGATTTCTTGATGAAGAAATCTATATGGAACAGCCAGAGGGTTTTGCATCCAGCGAGAACTCGAGCATGGTATGTAAGCTTAAGAAGTCCATTTATGGACTTAAACAGACTTCACGAAGTTGGAATCTTCGATTTGACGAGATAATCAAATTGTCTGGTTTTCTTAAGAATTCGGAAGAATCCTGTGTGTATAAGAAAGTTAGTGGGAGTATGGTGGTATTTTTAATTCTCTATGTTGACGACATTCTGATAATTGGGAATGATATCGGGATGATGCAAGGAGTTAAAGCTTACCTTTGTAAGAATTTCTCCATGAAGAACCGGATGAAGCTTACCTTTGTAAGACTTCACGAAGTTGGAATCTTCGATTTGACGAGATAATCAAATTGTCTGGTTTTCTTAAGAATTCAGAAGAATCCTGTGTGTATAAGAAAGTCAGTGGGAGTATGGTGGTATTTTTAATTCTCTATGTTGACGACATTTTTTTGATAATTGGGAATGATATCGGGATGATGCAAGGACTTAAAGCTTACCTTTGTAAGAATTTCTCCATGAAGGACCGGATGAAGCTTCTTATGTATTTGGCATAAAACTCTTTAGAGATAGAAAAAAGAAGCTTATTGGGTTATCCCAATCAATGTAAATAGATAGGATCTTAGAATGGTATAATTTTGGTAACTGTAAGACATGAAACAAACCGTTCAGACATGGATTACATCTTTCAAAGAAGATGTGTCCATAAATAGAAGATGAGAAGATTAGAATGTCTAATCAGCCTTATGCTTCGTGTTTGGGAAACATCATGTATGTAATGTTATGTACTAGACCTGATATCAGCTTTGCAGTTAGTGTGACCAGCAGATATCAGTCCAATCAAGGTAATGACCATTGGATGGCCATTAAACATATCCCCAAGTATCTTAAAGGTACTAAGGATAAGTTTATTATATATAGAGGAAATGAACTGCAAGTTAATGGGTATACAGATTCTGATTTCCAATCGGATCCCGATAATAGAAAGTCTACATCAGGATTCATCTTTACCCTTTAACGGAGGTACAGTTTGTTGGAAGATTTCCAAACAGGGGTCAACAGCTGATTCCACCACAAAGACGGAATATACTGCAGCTTCTGAAGCTGCAAAGGAAGCTGTATAGGTTATGAACTTTATCACATAATTGGGAGTAGTCCCAAGTATCGAGAATCCGATTTCATTATACTTTGATAATACTGGAGCCATTGCGCAAGCAAAGGAACTAAGAGCACATCAGAAGTTGAAGCATGTGGAACGAAAGTACCACATCATTCGAGAGACTATGTCGCGAGGGGACATTGTTGTGTGCAAGGTACCGAGTGAAGATAATGTAATAGACTCGCTCACCAAGGCCATTCCTCCGAAGTTATTTGATAAACATGTGGAGTTGATGGGTATTATATACAATCGATATTAGCACTATAGCAAGTGGGAGAATTTGTTAGGGTTGGTGCTCGGAGCACCAATTTTCTTATGTATTTCCTTGTAAATACTTAAGTAACATTTTATTATGAATAAAATAAACAGTTTCTATTATATAACATCTTTTTTATATGGTAAAGACGTAATTGACCTTAGAATGATTAGTTATGATACTGTTGTAAAAACGTCGCAACTGACGTTGAGTTGTATCATGACGTTGTCATTCTTAGACTGTTCCTGGTCAAGGTTTACACTACTTGGTCAGTATAGTAAACCTGTTGAGACTGTTACATGTCGTATACTAGAATCTTGGATTCCAATGGTTTCTCAATGAACCATGAGTCTTAGAGACTCGTGTAGACATGTAGGTGTTTATAGCGGATAAACATTGAACGACTCACCGAAGATTCTTAATAGATGCTACACCAACATTAATAAGAATCTTCTCGGGTTGAGTAGCATAATGATTATTTTACTTGAGATACCACTGTGGATATATGAGATATCCTCCACACTTTGATGGCAGTCATGTCACCAATCTATTTAGATTAGACCTCCGCCTGTTCGTTGGATGTGGACTGATCCTCAGGATATCTTGTGTGTGTCAAGATAGAATCCGTTAGTTTTGTGTACAAGCATAGGTATTCAATATGTAATTATCAATATGTTAAATCAATGGGCCTGTGGTACACTATAGAAACGAGTTCTAAGTGTTATGAAGAGATTGCTAATGGAAACGTTGACATGATTATATATATAGAGATTTGACGTTTATATCTATATCTCTGGAATAGTCCGGATACCTATGACAGAGGGATTATACGTATACAATGACCTCGACCTAATGGTTCAGTGAGTTTATCCGTGTTCGTCATAATTTACAGGTGGGTAGATTATGGACACGAAATTGGATTTCGTGACGGATATGTCTGAACCTATAGAGTCTCACTAATGAAATATACTCGTAGAGCACTAGGGTAACTTTTATGAATAATATTGATTATTTTTAAATCATTTAATGGTTAAACGAAAGATACATGCATAGAGACCTAATGGTCATTTCCTAATTAATGTGTATTTGTATTTAATATTTGATTTTATTAAATACACATTAATTAAATGTCAAATTGTGATATTTAACATATATCATTAATATATGTATTTTGATTATTTAATGTAAATATAATATATATATTTAATATATTCGTTTTAACCCATTGGTTTTAACCCACTTACACATATATGCGGGATAATAGTTGTCGTATTGTGAAAATCGATATTATCTACACACAACTATACGCATCTCTTTTATTTAGCTTTATAATTTACCTTCAACTATTTACGACATTTGAAAATAATTGAAAAGCAAATAGTATCTGACACATGACTTCTAAATGTCACTAAAGCCAAGAAACGTCATTATCAGATAAACAAATACCTAATGGGGTTTTCTTAATGCCAGTGAAGAAACTCGAGACATGAACCAATTCATGTCAATCTTTACTGCATAAGAAACTATTCTGTCTAGAATGATTATATCATAGTATATTATAATCTAGAACATGTTCTAGAAATCTGCAACCATAAGTGAAGTCAGAAAATATATATAAAATATGCATACAGTGGATAAAAGTTTAAACCTATCTAAATAATAGAATAAGGAAAATAAACATAAGCGACAATTTTCATAATTTTACACATTGCCTTGGTTATGGATCTTTAACCCAGTAGTGTCTCCTACTACTTTACATAATACCGTAATGAGAATTCAATAATTAAATCGAATTCCATAATGGGAAGTGGACCCCATGAATATATTTCGACTTACAGCTTTGGCACGTTCTCGCCTACGTATATTCAGGGGTAGACAACTCATTGTCAACCACACTCGATGTAACTCCTGATTTTGTCCTGATCATTTCTCGTTGTGACAGCTTGGCACGTTCATATGAGGCGTATCAATGCTTCACTTGTCAATGAAAAACTCAAGCTACCGATGTAGTCTTGACAACTTTGGCACGTTCAGGATTTCCACTTTCACTTGAATTTGTCTCTTATCATATAAGTTCTACCGGCGCAAATGAACTACCTTCAGCCAAAAATGCACAGCTTTGGCATGATACAGCTATAGCATCATGAAAACATTCACATCCTATTGACAAGACGGATGAAGAAACAAGTATTCCTAATACTTGTCACTTTAAAACCTTATTTAACGGGAATTTTCCTAAAAGATGTAATTCAATTTATTTAATCAAATTAAATAAATACATGCATGTAAAAAGTAAAGATTAGATTAAATATCAAATTTAAAGGGTTGATTATATTATGGGTTCAGAATCAGACTCTCTTTGATACCATTTTGTTTGTGTTTTATCATCAAGACGGCGCAGCGAAAAAAGCACAGTTCGGGTGAAATCGTAGTTTAAAATTTTTAAACTTACGAATAAATTATTCAATATCCAATATTAATAATTCATTCATATTTCACCTAAACTTATTTCCTCGATATCAAATAACGACATAAATAATATAGAAACACCGCGAAATTTTTTTTTTAAAAAAAACTTTCTGGAAAATATCATAAAATGCGTTTCCAACCAAAAATTTCTGCAAAATATCATAAAACGCGTTTCCGACTGAACTGCCCAGGTCAGCCCCAATATCATTTGGACAGTTCATGAGCTGCCCGAACAGTGACCAGTTCATTGTTTGGGCAGCCGTTACCCGGTAACGCCATTTTTTTACCGTTTTCGCGTATTTGGACTCCGAAATAATTTCCGATAATTATTTTTCTTGGGCAATTAAAATAAACTAATTTATTCTAATTACACAATACTCAAAAACAGATTTTTATCCCAAAAATCAGATTTTTCTCATAATTATCGTGAAACCCCAATAGTTTGCATTTTGATCATTTTAGTCCTAATTTGTCAAATACAAATTTAAGTGGTTTTAAATCACTACCAAAATGATCTATACATATTATATACATCAAAATACAACTCACAACAAAAATCCCACAAAAATCCAAAATTGCTGAGAGGACCTACAATTTTCAATTTTTGCATTTTTGGTCCAGATTTGTTCAAAATAACATTAGATGATATCCAATCAACACCAAATTAAATGTATATCATATATACATCATTATACAACACATATATGAAAAGCCCCAATTTTGTTTTAGGTTAAGAACCATAATTTCTCAAATTAGTCCAATTAACAAAATTAACCAAATTCAACACTTTAATTTAATCTCTACAATACCAAATAAGTCTCACCACTTTGAAACAACTTAAGAACAGTTCTAGGTCATCAATGAGTAGCCTAAAAACTCTAGAATGGCACAAAGATCATCAAATGATCAAAAGTGTGCTTATACACCATTTATAAGCATACTTTGTTAAACACACATACATACATCTTTCATTCATGCTTCCAACCATCATAACACAAACACAAGAGATTATAAAACCTTAAGAACAACATATGTTATAGCCAAGAAAAAAAGGAACAATTTTCCTTCTAATAGAAAGTTGGAAATACTTACTAAATTCCAAGATTTCTTGCATTTCTTCTTGGTTTTTTCTCTTTTTCTCTCAAATCTACTTTTATTTATGTTTTGGTGGCTTCAAAAAAGTGAAGCAAATGAAAAAATAAATCCATATATAGTATTAGGGCATGGCCGAATTTTGCCTAAAGGTAAAATAAGATATTTTATAAATTTAATCAATATTAAAAGAAGCAACATACAAAATGATAACCTTCACCTTTAATGTAAAGTCAAACTTATACACTTTAATCATTTCATAACTTTATCATAATGGTATGTATTTATATTTTAATTACTTTAATCATTTAAAAATTAAATAAATAAATAATTAATTAAATACAAATATCTCAAATATATGTATTATATTTACTTTAAATATCTCAAATACATATATTAATTATATATGTCAAATATCACAATTTGACATTTAATTAATGTGTATTTAATAAAAGTAAATATTAAATACAAATACACATTAATTAGGAAATGGACAAAAGGTCCCTTTGCATGTATCTTTCGTTTAACCGTTAAATGATTTATAAATAATCAGTATTATTCATAAAAGTTGCCCTAGTGCTCTTCAAGTATATTTCATTAGTGCGACTCTATAAGTTCAGGCATATCCGTCACGAAATCCAATTTCATGTCCATAATTTACCCACCCGTAAATTATGATGACCACGGATAAACTCGCTGAACAATACAGGTCGAGGCCATCGCATACGTATAATCCCTCCATCACAAGTATTTAGATTATTCCAGAGATATAGATATCAACATCAAATCTCTATAGGTATAATCATGTCGACGATTCTATTAGCAATCTTATAATAATACTTAGAACTCACATCTATAGTGTACCACGAATCCATGGAATTAACAGATTGCTAATCCCATAATGAATATCTATGCCATGTACACATGACTGACGGATCATATCTTGATACACACAGGATATCATTAACATGAGTCCACACCCAGTGAACATGTCGAGGTCTGATCTTAATAGATCGGTGACATGACTGCCATCTAAGTGTGGAGGATAATTCATATATCCACAGTGGTATCTCAAGTCAAAGAATCACTATGGTACTCAACCCGATAAGATTCCTATTGACATTGGTGTACCATCTATTAGGAAATATTTGGTGAGTCGTTCAATTTTTATCAAATAAACACCTACACGTCTATACGAGTCTCCTGAGACTCATGGTTCATTGGTATAAACCATCGAACCAAGTCCGTTATACGACATGTACTGGTCTCAGCAGATTTCTACTAACTAACCTGTGTCAGTAAATCTTGACCAGGAACTTTATTTGATAATATATCTAGTAATGACACTTCCCAATGTCAATTACAAGCTACGTTGTAATTGCGCACTACATTATATATTATCGGATGTTTGTCTAATATATATATATATATATCACTAAACATAATTTAGTTTCAATCTAATGAATTAGATCGAATATATAATAAAATACAAGAGGTGCAACCATAAATAAGTAATATTATGGAAAATGGTATTGCTCATATCCATGAATCGGACATAAATACGATCCGGATTGGCGCTCCGAGCACTAACCCAAACAATAATATGGTGAAAAACCTTGGGATTTGTGATGAGATACTCTCTCATTGGTTTTAACCCACTTACACATATATGCGGGTGTAGACACTGCATTTTTACATGAACCCGATGATGAGCCTCGTATGGAGGCACTACTTGAAAAGTTGCGAAAGTTGCGAAAAACGAATGTCGAAATGAAGGAAAACCTCCAAAATTAGCCCATCGTCAGATTCAGACTCACTAGCTAGCCTCGGATTCGCTCAGTCAGCTCCTGCTTCAAACCTTAGCCTCGGATCCACCATGCAGCCCATGCAATCTATGCGGCCCAAAACCCCATGCATGCCAAATCCCCTCATCAAATCACTTGCCAAACTTTACAAAGATTTGAAATCCCCTTCTTGCCAAATATGCAAGATCCTAGACCCAAACTAGAAAGGATTCTCACTTCCTAATATAAATGATTTGAGTTTCCTTTATAGATCCCTTAAGCACCTTATATGGAAAGTGAGATCTTGACACAAAAGGGAGGAGATAGGCTGTCATAAAGGAGTGGCGGCAACTTGAAGAAAAAAAATAGTGAAAACCCTATGGGGCATTAACTATAAAAGAAATAGAAGAGGACCGGCCAAAGGAGGGATGGAGAAAAAAAATGAAAAACAGAAAGGAGAGAAAAATAATGAAGAAAAAGAAAGAGAAGAGAACAAAAAAAAATAGGGCGAGAAATAGAACCAACAACCAGCAGCGTGAAGAAACCATCCTCAATGTGAACCAGCTGCATCAGTGTGAAGAAACCAGAAACAGCAACCAACAACCAAAAATAGCGGCCAGCAACCAGAAACAGCGAATCAGCAACCAGAAATAGTAAACCGGTGAACCAGCGATCCTTCCGGCGACGGCCTAACGCACTTCCGAGAAAGCAACATAAAAGGTAAGACCTGAGGGCACACTTACCATATTTATTTTATAGTTCCGGACGCTGCATGCCTGGCTGGACATGAAATACGTTCAGCCGGGTATGCTAAGCCCTACATCAAAAGAATGGCCAAATCTCTGGCCACATTTCTTCTTTGGCATTTCGTTGTTTATTTTTATATATTTATTCACTTTTATTGTTATTTTATTATTTCGCCTTTATTTTGTTTATGTTTGGTCATGTTGATGATTATCCATATATGCATGGTTATATTTTTTATGTCTGTTTACATTGCATTGATGATTATGTGGGTTATTATCCCTCACGGTATATCAGATGGAAACCCAGACGTAAATCCCGTAGCCGAATCCGAATAAATGGTAGTGCGGTTTGTACTTGGGATACAACTCCACGTGCCACTCAGGAAATACTCATATATGCGTGATTGACCCCATTTTTTTTTGTCGTTTATCTTAATGAATGATTTCCTTTTGAATTATTTCCTTTATGTTATGATCATTATTATTTCCATAGCCCATCACGTACGACTGTTTATTATTGACGCTTTTCCTGCTTTTGGTTGTTTATTATAATTTTCATTATCGCATCTCGTATATCTTAATTTAATATGCTTTTGGAATCACGTTATTGTGATTATTATTTTGGTTGGGTATGTTATTACAATTTTTATCCGCTTTTATGCATGAATTACATTAAGACTTGACTATACCATTGTGTGAACCCGTACATTATACTGGAATAAGTAAGGGACCATTCTGAACCCAACGGTTTGAGGTCTTCCCTTGCGAGGGGTGAGTGCGGCCTTAAATCTTTCCCAGTTCACACTGGGTGGCGACTCCTTCATTCTCCGGTTTAGTACCCCGCGGGGTAATCCATACTCTCTATGGGCTGTGAGCCCAACAATGTCGTGGTCTCCGAACATCATAGTCATAGCGATAAACCCTGCTTCGCTCATACATGTGGCGAATCCACTGGGGATAGAGAATTGGCCTCGAAATAATGCCTTGTAGTGTCTGTGGCTTTGGCTTTGGTTATCCAAGTCTCATATATTTTGCATACCCTTCTTACCCCCGATGGCGTCATGTATCGTGAAGTCGCTTTCACTCAAGGCGGCAAATCATTATATGATGATAACCATCACTCGCTGGCACGTACCCTAGGGTATAAAAAAGACGCGCTCACTTGGTCGCTCGAACCCCTGAGTGGGGAGACCTAGTTGTGTGCAACCCTTCACCGATGAGAGCCTTGTCTATACCCTTGTAAGCCCACATACGAACCATTGTTACATGTCCTATAGAAGCTACCCCCCATGCTTGTGTTTGGGCCCATTATCATTTGGATCCATTTGGGCTTATCGTCATAGGATACGAACTTGTTGGGCCACTTAAACTGGGATGAGTTTGTATCTTATGATAATTGGGCCAAAAGTCTTCGAAGTGACGATGGGCCATCTTATGTTTGGGCCCCATATCATTTGAATTTATTTTGCCACCTTATCGTAAAAGTGTAAATATGTTGGGTCTTTTCAACTGGGACAAGTTTACACCTCGCGATAATCTGATTGAACGGTTTAAAATGATAACGGGCCAACTTGTATGAAAACCTTGATGGGCTTAGAAGGTCCAAACATGATCCAAATATGCCAGATGCATGAGTCTGATATCCGCACTGGCTTTCATCCGTGAAGGGTACGCCTTGTTATGGCATATTTATATACTTTTGGATATCTCCAAGTCCGTCTCCGCCACAACTGTGATTACCGAGGGCCCAATTCGTCGTTTCTAGACAATGACACGATCCCTATAATAGGCTTAGTCAATCTTGTAAATGGGCGGTCTTTGTCTTTTACTGATGAAGATGGACTGAGGTAGCCAAGGTTCACCCCTGTAGCGTAGGAGAGAACGATTTTGTATACCCCACATTGGTGCATAAATTGAGTCATACCTAGGCCAGAAATGGACTTACCACGGGTGTTGGAGGAATAAGGTCGGAAGGGTATATGCTACTTTGATAACCATATACATCTCATGCATCGCATGCATACACGCATCATGCTGACCCCTTGTCTTAAAAGCCATAATAGATATCTGTTGGGTTAGAGAAGAATGAAGACTTGTTAAGAAGAGGTTAGCAAGCATGGATGCGTCAGGTAGCGAAGGTTCCTGCATGGATCAATTGGAGTCCAATATCACCAAAATTACCGAGCAACTACAAGCTTTGACCAATGTTGTGGCCAATCTGACAGTACCCCGCACAATGGGAACAGAAAACAACGATGATGGAAGGCGTGAGGAGCCCCCGAATAGGGTGAACGAAGAAATCCTTATTTTTAATGATGACATGGCTGAGTATGCCGCGGGAAGTATATCCGGGCCTCAGGTAGTGTTACAGAAACTCAGAGAACAAGTAGAGTCAGTTACCCGCAAGATGAAGGGAAAACATGAAGATCTATTAGACTATGATGCGATAACTTTCGAAGAACAGCTGCCTCCCCAGTTTAAGATGCCTGACATGGCCAAGTTCAATGAAAATGGAGATCCTAGGGTCCATCTCCGACAATAAGTTTCAGTGATGAGTTCAGTGGGTTTTTCGAAGTGCCAGGAGCATAAGATGTTTGGGATGTCATTGGAAGGGGCACCCATTGTATGATATCATGGCCTGGAGGGAAAGGTCAAGGATGACTGGAGGGCATTAGCAGAGGCCTTCCTGAACCAATCTGTCACGGACATGGAGATAGACTTGTCGTTCTGTGACCTAGAAAACACCAAACAGAGGCTAGAAGCGACCTTCAAAGATTATGTGGATCGCTGGAGAAGCCAGCTCTTGAAGATGCAGACACGGCCCTTGAAGAAGGACCAGATTAAGATGATCATTAAGGGCACCAAGCCCTCTATTTATAACAAGCAGAGAAGGATGACCTCTATGATTAGAAACTTTCGACAGTTAAGAGAAACTGTCATGGATATCGAGGAAGAGGAAGCCGAGAATAGAAAGTTTTACAGCCAAAATATAAAGACCATTGGACGGCCTTCAGGGACCAAGCTCGCTCTTGCTGAAGTCGCCGCCATCAGAAACAGGCGATTCTCCAATTTTGGTAGGCCTTTGTCAAAGGTGTTTGAAAAAGCTGAATAGGCAAGGACTCCTATAACCCCTAGAACCTAAACCACTTCCAAACCCTGTGCCATACCACCTCGACCTAAACCTATATTGTCACTTCCATCAGCAAAAAGGCCACGAAACTAACAACTGTACCCACGTTAGGCATGAGATCCAAGACCTCATTGACACTCATAAGATATCCGACCCAGAAAAAGAACAACCCAACACATACGGAAACCCTCTACCCAACTACCACTCCGTTCCACCACCCACTTACATGATCAACTCCGGCCTGCCCGAAAGCTTTGTCCTCCAAACTCTTAACCACCAAGCTTCTTGCATGGGGATATGGGACAACATCAGTGAAGATGAAACAAAGCAGTGAGAGATTTCTGGGAAAAATTATCGAGCAGTGACGAATAGGTGGTAAAGGGGATGACCCACATGGACATTTTTACAGTGATGTAATGGACAAAGGCAAAGAAATACTAAAAGAAGGCCTAGAGGTGACGGAGAATACGGATAACACCGAGAGGGATACTGTGTTTCGTCAATTGAAGAAGACACGGGCATAAGTGAGCATATGGGAGTTATTATGCGCCTCTCAAGAGCACAAACGTGCCATGGTAGAAGCTTTGAGCAATATAATGGTACCTGAAGATGAAAACCAGACAATGTTTGTAGGGTCAGTACAAAAAGAGGGTAGGCAGATGATAACATTCTATGAAGAAGAGCTCCTGATGGAGGGGAGGAATCACAACAAGCCGTTATTCATAAAAGTAGAAGTAAGAGGCAAGAAGACATATTTTATGATGGTGGATGATGGCTCATCTATCAATGTGTGCCCTTTGAAGATTCTGTCAAGTTTGGGTATGCGGACAACAGATTTAAGCCCCTCCAGCATGACTATCAAAGCATATGACGATAGCAAACGGGGAGTCGAAGGTACTTTTATCACAATAGTCAAAGTGGGCCCGGTAGAAGACGAGGTGGAGTTCATAGTGCTTGATATCCCAGCTACATTTGTTCTATTATTAGGGAGGCCATGGTTTCATAGACTTGGGGACGTGCCATCCATTTTGCACTAGGTTATTAAGTTCCCGCATTGAGAGGAAGTCGTCACCATCAGGGCTGAAGTAGACAATGTTGTGGCTGCTTTAGACATATAGCTTTTCATAAGGTTACAACTGGCGGCAAACTTCTAAGAATGGGTGGACCCTAAAGTGGCTAGAATCATGGAAAGAATGAAGTATGAGCCGACACATATTTGAGTGCTAGAGGAAATGGAGTAAGAGCACTACCAGATTTCAAGTGACAGACCACTAAGAGAGGATTGGGGTATGAATCTGATGGGAATGAGCCGAAGACCAAGAAAAAAAGGGATGAAGCTAATGGAATACCTTGTGAATGTCATAGGGTATCAAGGAGAGCCAGAACCTGTAGAAGTCAATGGGATCATAATACCAGGATTCGAAATCTTCAAGGATGTGATGGTTAAAGAACCATAAACAGAGGAAGTTACAAAAGAGGAAGATAAATGGGAAGAAGAACTACTGCAGTGGGAGAATCTGATGCTAAAAGAAAGCAAGGAGACGGAAGAAGACAAGACTGTAAATTACGAAGATGTTTATTTTCCTGACCTATTTGATTGTAATCCTGCATTTATTAATAATAAAGACATTGATTTTGCTTACTTGTTCGAGTCTTTTCCTGTTAGTCTGCATCATAACATGCATGACATTGGCATATTTTACATTGACTCAACAAAGACAAATGCATTTAATCTTGGTACATATGAAAACCCCAAGGAAATTTGAATTGCAAGTGAGGTTACCTCTGATGAGCGGAAAGAATTAGAGAGAATATTAATAAAATATGCAAAATTATTCTCATGGTCCTACGAAGACATGCCAGGAGTGGACATGGGTATTGCCCAACACATGATACCAACTTATCCGAACATGAAACCAGTAAAACATAAGCTCCGAAGAATGAGGCCAAAATGGGCCGAAAAGGTTAGGGAAGAAGTCAAGAAGAAGATAGATGTGGGGTTCTTAGAGGTGGTGAAGTACCCCGAGTGGTTAGCCAACATTGTGCCGGTACCGAAGAATGGTGGAAAGGTCAGAATGTGCGTGGATTATAGGGACCTCAACAAAGCTTGCCCAAATTATTGATTGTCCCCTACCCAATATAGACGTGTTGGTTGATAGCGCGGCTTTATCTGCTATGGACTCATTCGTGGATGGATACTCAGGATATACCCAGGTCTTCATGGCCGAAGAAGACAAGCATAAGACTGTCTTCATCACTAAGTGGAGTACATATTGTTATAAGATGATATCGTTTGGACTTAAGAATGCGGGAGCCACTTATCAACGAATGGCCACTACATTATTCCACGACTTGATGCATATGGAGATTGAGGTATACGTGGATGACATGATGGTTAAATCAGAGACGAGGGTCGGACATATAGAAGCGCTGGAGAAATTCCTTCAAATGGGTCAATAAGTACAACCTCCGACTCAACCCCAAGAAGTGTGTGTTTGGGGTAACATCCGGGAAGTTGTTGAGGCATACAGTAGGAATTGGAGGGATAGAAGTGGACCCTGAAAAGATCAAGGTAATTATCGAGATGCCCGCACCGAAGATAGAAAAGGAAGTTAGAGCTTTTCTCGGGAAAATCCAGTATATCAGTGGATTCATTGCCAAGCTAACATTAGTATGTGAGCCCATCTTAAAGCTATTGAGGAAGGACCATCCTGTGGAGTGGAATAGGCAATGTCAATAAGCTTTTGACAAAATCAAAGAATACTTGGTTAAACCACCCGTCCTGAAACCTCCAAGGTCAAGCAAACCCTTGGTGTTGTATTTGGCCATAGAACCCGAAGCGCTGGGGGAGATGATGGTACAGGCAGATGAGACAGGGGTGGAACATGCACTCTACTACCTCAGTAAGAAAATGCTTCCGTATGAAGCCCGCAATCAAGAGGTGGAAAAGATATGTTTGGCAGTGATATGCGCTTCCCAAAAGTTACGTCATTACTTCCAATCCTATAAGATACAAGCGGAAGCAAAAGAGAATCCCCAAAAGTATTTACAGTCAGTACCTTAGCTGGTGGGGAATTTGGGCTGATGGTTGGTGTTACTAACGAAGTTTGATATAGAATACCTCACCTCTAAGTTAATCAAATAGTGAGCTGTAGCATAATTCTTGGCATTACAACCCATAGAAGGAGATCCATATAAGTTCGAATTCCCAGATGAGGAGGTTCAAGTCATAACGGTCCTGGGGTGGAAAATGTATATCGACGGGGCAGTGAATTACAAAGGAGTTGGAATAGGAATTGTGATAGTAACCCCCGAAAGAGAAACCCTACCTATGGCCAAAAGGTTGACATTCAGAGTAACCAACAACATGGCCGAATATGAAGCATGTGTCTTTGGACTGAAAGCACTAATAGCCCTAGGAGCTAGGGACGTAGAAGTTTATGGAGACTCGATGTTGGTAGTTCAACAGATGTGAAGAGAATGTGAATTGAAGGAAGACCGGTTGAGACCCTACCTACTCCATCTCAGGAAGTTGGCCCCGGCTATCCCCGACAGTAAATTCCAGCACTTGCCACGAGAAGAGAACTAAATGGCGGACAAACTAGCCACCCTAGATGTAACTTGGGAAAACCCAGAAAAACTGTTAATGAGATCCCTTGTACTGACAACAACTAGCAGACCCAGTTATGAGATAGAGAGAATCTTGGAAATAGAAGTCGACGATGGGAAGCCATGGTACTACGACATTCTGTAGTATCTAGAACGTGGAGAATTCCCAGAAGGAGCCGGCAAGAAAGACAGAATATTCATTCAGAAATTGGCTTCCCAGTATGTGAGTTTGAGGGGAGAGTTGTACAAGAGACAAGCCAATGGCGTCCAGCTGAAATGTTTAAGAAAAGAAGAGGCTCAGAAGGTGATGGAATAGGTGCACGTTGGAGTATGTGGACCGCACATGAATTGATTGAATTTGTCTCGTAAGATAGTGAGACAGGGATTTTACTGGTCAACCATGGAAGTTGACTGCGCAAAGCTGGTGAAGTACTGTCATGATTGCCAGGCACACTACAATTTAAACCATCTACCGCCTACAGAATTGCAAGGACTGTCAGAACCATGACCTTTCTCAGCGTGGGGTATTGACATGATTGGAGAAATTAGGCCACATGCATCAAATGGACACCGCTTCATAGTAGTGGCGGTAGACTATTTTTCGAAATGGGTAGAAGTCGAGTCATTCCATAATGTTACAGCGAAGCAGATGGCCAAGTTCATAGCCTGTAACATAGTATGTCGATACGGAATGCCACATCACATAGTGACGGACAATGGAGTCCAATTTCAAGGAGAAACAAATGTGATGTTGTAGAAGTACGGGATAGGGCATCACAAATCATCACCTTACAGGCCACATGCTAATGGGGCGGTGGAGGCAGCCAACAAAACCATAAAGACAATACTAGCTAAGATGATGAAAATTTATAAACATTGGGCTGACAAACTGCTGTAAGCCCTGTGGGGGTATAGAACTTTGGTGAGAACGGCAACGGGAGCCACACCCTATGCTTTGGTTTATGGGATGTAGGCAATGTTACCAGTGGAAATAGAGATAGATTCAATATGGGTAATAGTAGAGGCAGGATTGCCTGAGCAGGAATGGGCCTCACAATAGTTCGAACAGCTAGCATTACTGGATGAGAAAAGGATAAAAGCCTTGTACCACATGCAGCTATACCAGAAAAAGTTGGCCCGAGCGTTCAACAAGAAGGTGTGTCCCACCAAGATCAGGGAAGGTGATCTAGTGCTCAAGCAGTCGAAGCCACTGATAATGGACCCAAGGGGAAAGTTTAGGCCCAATTGGGAAGGGCCCTACCTAGTCAAAAATGGTGATGGGGAATGCGGCAGTGAGACTGTTAGATTTGGAAGAGAACGAGTTCACCGAGCCCATCAATGTGGACAAACTGAAATAATACTTTACATAAAAAAAGGGCTCGTTGGGTTAAAAATCCGCAAAGGACAGCCCAAGCAAAATATAGAGCATGAGTGAGCAAGAAAAATGGTTAATTGTAAAATCTGTGAGGAACAGTTAGCGACAGAGGTATCCTTGCAACGCAGTTAATTATTTTCTACATATGTACTAAGAAATAATGCAAACACCTTTATTGAAACAAATGCTCAAGATGTTCATAGATTGCATAAATCCCAGCTAAACGGGAAAGATTAGAGTCAAGTAATTACAAATCATGTCTTTTGTTTCTTAGATGTTGGGCCAAAGTCAGGAGATCTAGGAGTAGGAGCGTTAGGAGGCCCTAGGGCAGTGACGGGCCACGTTCAGTGCTGAGACCATTTGGTATGGAAATGGTCCAAGAGGCGGTGAGACATGGGCCCATTTTGGAAAGTATGTTGTCCAGAGACAGGGTGATGGAGACACCCATATTGTCGAGGAACCTTGGCAGGAATATAGAACGAGCTGGAGTCTAGACCGGGAAGGAGTACGCAGTGCTAGAGGAAATTCACGGTGACATCACTAAGACGCCACAATGACACATCCACGCGATGTTTGCAGTAGTAAGGCGCAGCATCCACTCGTGCCATTCCGTATAAGGAAGGTTTTTGTTCATTAAGGCCCGAGCAAGGTGGTGACGAGGGCCATAAGAAATAAAGACAGGAGCCGGAGGAGGAACAATAAGTCTTAACTTTTCTTGCAACCAGATCTGAGAAAAAAAAGAAAAAAAAATTAAAATTAAAATTCTTTTAGCTCACTGAATTGAAAACCTGAAAAGGCGATCCAGGAAAGATAGAGTAATCCACTAAGTTGAAAATCTGAAATGATAGCTTGGGCAAAAGATAGAACGAACCTGCAAAACAATGGGACTCCCAAGAAACCGGCTTACATGATGATGTTTTATCCTATCTAAACCATGAAGCGTCTCGACCAAGATAACGGGGGAGGGATCATGACCACATCGGATTCCCTCGATGATATGCAATAAACGATAGTCGCCTCTCGTACTATCACAACCCACTAAGAGGTATTGGGCCAAGATACAGAATAAGACTACACTACTCCAGGGACGGGACCCTACCTCCATCCTGAAGGATACACGTAAAGGACCTGTAACTCAATGGACGAAGCACAAGGCATTATCTTTTCCACATCTTCAGGACATCAAAGGAAATCTTTGGTGGCTTCCCGAGGGTATTGACATTGGAAACGCGACATCACCAGAAGGTAGTATGAGAAAAATACAAGCCGAGAATGACAGTAAACTCCTCAGGGAGAGGGCATATTTCGAAATCTGGGTATTGGAAGACATGATTTTCAGTATCCCAAAAGGATGAGATCGCTTTCAGAAAGGCATAATCCACATTGACACGGTGCAGGTAGCGAAGAGCAGAAAGCTGAGCCAGGTCCGGGGATGACCAGTCTACCACCCCGCGAATAAGGGACAACGGGATCTTGAGCAATGAGACCAAATAGAACTAAACAATCACTGGAGGAGAATTGACAGAAGGAAACTGTAAGCATGCTAAGGGGGCGCCCAAAGCTTCTTATCGGCAAAGGGGCACCAAAGGCCAAAAGGATTCCTAAAGGGGTGAAGAAAACCCTGTAGCACAAGGAATGCCTAACCAAGGATGACATCAAGCCAATAGGACAAAGAAACATCATCAGAGTAAGGAATGCATCCATGCACACATGTCTCAAACACATATTTTTTTTCTTATGTTCACAGGCTTTAAAGAAAAAGAAAAAGCAGCGAGGACGAGCAACTATAAAAAGAGAGGAATCTCAGGAATGAGGACAAGTAACTCCAAGAATAGAGAGGAACCTCGGGAATGAGGATTAGTAACTCCAAGAATGGAGAGGAAACTCGGGAATGAGGACAAGCAACTCCAAGAATGGAGAGGAACCTCAGGAATGAGGATGAGCAACTCCAAGAATGGAGACGAACTCCGAGAATAGAGAGGAACAGAGCAACCTCGGGAATGAGGATGAAGAACTCCAGGAATTTAGAGGAACTCCAAGAATGTAGGACAACATCGGGAATGAGGACGAGCAAAGAGCCTCGAGAATGAGGACGGATCAGGTAAGTAAAAAATGCATGCATGACTTTGATAAGGTGTCACTGTCACATACTGCACAAGCCCCATCAAAGTGGGGGCGACTGTAGACACTATATTTTTGCATGAACCCGATGATGAGCCTCGTATGGAGGCACTACCTAAAAAGTTGCGGAAGTTTCAAAAAATGAATGCCGGAATGAAGGAAAACCTCTAAAATTATCCCCTCGTCGGATTCAGACTCACTAGCTAGCCTCAGATTCGCTCAGTCAGCTCCTACTTAAAATCTTAGCTCCAGACATATTCGTCATGAAATCCAATTTCATGTCCATAATTTACCTACCTGTAAATTATGACGACCACAGATAAACTCGCTGAACAATACAGGTCGAGGTCATCGTATATGTATAATCCCTCCATCACAAATATTCTGATTATTCCAGAGATTTAGATATTAACGTCAAATCTCTATAGGTATAATCTCATCGACGATTCTATTAACAATCTTATAATAACACTTAGAACTCACTTCTACAGTATACAATGAATCCATGGATTTAACGGATTGCTAATCCCATAATGAATATCTATGCCATGTACACATGACTGACGGATCATATCTTGATGCACACAGGATATCATGAGCATGAGTCCACACCCAACGAACAGGTGGAGGTCTGATCTTAATAGATCGGTGACATGACTGCCATCTAAGTATGAAGGATATTTCATATATCCACAGTGGTATCTCAAGTCAATGAATCATTATGGTACTCAACCCGAGAAGATTCCTATTGATGTTGGTGTACCATCTATTAGGAAATCTTTGGTGAGTCCTTCAGTGTTTATCGAATAAACACCTACACGTCTATATGAGTCTTCTGAGACTCATGGTTCATTAGGATAAACCATCGGACCAAGTCTGTTATACGACATGTACTGGTCTCAACGGATTTTTACTAACTTACTCGTGTTAATAAATCTTGACCAGGAACTTTATTTGATAATATATCTAGTAATGACACTTCCCAATGTCAATTACAAGCTACGTTGTAATTGCGCACTACATTATATATTATCAAGTGTTTGTCTAATATTTATATATATATATATATATCACTAAACATGATTTAGTTTCAATCTAATGAATTAGATCGAATATATATAATAAAGGACAATAGGTGCAACAATAAATAAGTAATATTTTAGAAAATGGTATTGCTCATATCCATGAAATGGACATAAATACGATCCAGATTGGCTCTCCGAGCACCAACCGTAACAATAATATGGTGAAAAACCTTGGGATTTGTGATGAGATACTCTCTCATTGGTTTTAACCCACTTACATATATATGCGGGTGTTGACGCTGCATTTTTACATGAACCCGATGATGAGCCTAGTATGGAGGCATTACCTGAAAAGTTACAGAAAGTTGCGAAAAATGAATGCCAGAAGGAATGAAAACCTTCAAAATTAGCCCATCGTCGGATTCAAACTCACTAGCTAGCCTCGGATTCACTCAGTCAGCTCCTGCTTCAAAACTTAACCTCGGATCCACCATGCAGCCCATGCAATCGGCCCATGCAGCCCATGCAATCGTGTTGATGTTTGAACGACTAATAGAAATGATTAACCGTGCTGATGCTTTTATTGCTTTGTTAGGTGGCTTGGGCACAATGGAGGAAATCTTTACAATACTATCTTGGGCGAACTTGAACATACACCAGAAACCAATTGGACTGTTCAACGCAGAAGGATTTTAAGATTTTCTTTGTGTATTTCTTGATGATGCCCGGAGAAATGGGTTCGTGTCAAAACCTTTGAAAGAACTCCTCTTCACTGCCAGAACTGCCCCAGATTTAATTGACCAAATCCTAGCCTTTCAACCACAAATTGACCCTATCATTTCCAATATTAATTGGTTCGATAATGATCGTGGTAAGAAGCGTCGGATAAATCTGGATCTTAACTTTTAATTTTCATTTTAGATGTAGAATTTCAGCTAACCATGTACTATTTTCTAAACTCATCTTCTACTTTTTAAGACATTTGGGACAATGTCTCATTTAGGTTTGGGGGTGGGGAATAGTTGTAGTATTTTGTTTTTATGTTGTTTTTATTTTTAGTCCAAAATTTTCAACAAAAAAAAAATTCAAAAAAATATTTTGTGTTTTTATGTTTTTAAATTGACTAATCGGGTGAAATTGGTGTAAGAGATAGTCGAGTAAGGAATTTCCACTCGTGAGACGTATTTCAACCTATTTCGGAACAAGTTAATTTTTGTTTATTTCCTTTTGAATTATTTAATTTGTAAATTCTCCATAAGACTGACTATAATGGATCTTCATATGCTCAGTTGTCATGTATTATCGACATACATGGTAACATACAGACATGAGATGTAATTGAAAAGTTTGAAATATTCAGTGCTCTAGTTTAATTGGAGGAAGCATCTAAAAAATCGATGGGATAAAAAAAGTGAGAAAAAGAAAAAAAAAGGTTTGAGATCCGAGTTATTAAGTCTGTATGGGTGTTTTAAAACCAAGTGCCCTAAAACCAATTGGTTTGGGAGTCACTAACCCAAAGCTCGCTACATGGATCGAAGATGTTAGAAAAAATATATATTTATATATATATATCTGAAATCCAGGTAATTAAGTCTGTAGGAGTGTCTTAACACCTGGTGCCCTAAAGCCAACTGGTTTGGGAGTCACTGGCCTAAAGCTCGCTACATGGATGGAAGATATTGTATATAAATAAATAAATAATAGAAAAAATATATATTTCTGAAATCCAGGTAATTAAGTCCGTAGGGGTGTCTTAACACCTAGTGCCCTTTAGTCAACTGGTTTGGGAGTCACTGGCCTAAAGCTCGCTACATGGATGGAAGATATTGTATATAAATCAAAAAAAATATTCGGAAAAATCAAAAAAAAATTATTCAATTGCTTAAAAAAAAGGTGTGAATTCTGAAATAACTTTATGACAAAAATATTTCTCTCTTTTCAACTGCACTTGTGACTATTGTGGGCAAAATGAGTTGATTAATATTTTGTTAGCTGTGTATATGGAGAATGGAAAAAAATCGGAGAAATTACTTATTCGGTAATTTAGAAAGAAACAAAACAACTATTAACTTGGATTAGAAGTTTCACCGGTTTAGTCACTAACTTCCTCAATCTATTTTCTCTTGTCTTTTTGTTTTTGTTTGCATTAGTTTTACTTTCTTTTTACTTTTATCAAATGTTTGTGGGTATCATTGTTGTAAGCCCTCACAAGACTATAATGTTAGTATGTTCTAGACATGCCAATGATCTCTAAGTCATGATATTGTGTGAATAATCAAAATAACTTTGCGGAAAAATAACTTACATTGATCGGTTTGGATGTATTGATTTCAAAACTTTCTTTGAGTTTGTTGGAAGCTCCAAGCTTTGTTGAACCTTTTTAACCCAAGGGTGAGTTTCCCTATCACCTTAATAAACTCTTTAAGTGCTAGCTTTGTTTGATTTTGAAGCAAAATCAATGGAGGAAGAGCATGAAGCTCACAGCAAAAGCAAGGAGAGGGAGAGGAGAGAGTTTTGTGTTTTTGATATTTGTTTTCTAAAAACCAATACCAAAGTCAACCACCAAAAATGTGTATATGTTTTTCAAAAAAGCAAAACAAAATTATGTTGAAAAGAAATGCATTAAATGCATTCACCCACTTCCATCAACTAATGACTAGTGATGTAAGTTGGTGGACCCCACTTCTTAAATTCAAAATTCAAGTGGCTTGCTCAACACACTTCGGGCTCGGGTTCATTTAATTCGATTAAACGAATTTTCCGTTGCTACGTAATTAAATCCAATTTAATTAAATAATAATACCTAACAAAATTATTACGAAAGTCGCTTGCGAATTAATTCCAAATTATTTCGTTAGCCTGAATTAAAATCCAATTTTAATTCCGCTTTGAAATCTGATTTCAATTAATATATCCAATATATTATTTAATCGATTAATTCCAAATTAATCGCGTTCTCTCTTCTATTCGAATTTTATCCTAGATAAATTCTTACCGTAATTAATACTAGATTAATTCTCTCTCTCATAATTAATCCCAAATTGATTATGTTCGAGTCAAATGTCATCGGTGAATCGTTGGGAAGCGACCCAAGAGATCCCTGGATATGTTGACAGTAAATCCGGTCGTCGGACTATCCGAACATGTGCGTACCCCGTACCATGTTCTTACCGATTTACAAGACATGGTTGGCTTCTAGCAAAGCATTGTGCCTACCCAATTCTCTAGAAATATTCAACGAATAATATATAATCTATATCAGGCATAGTATAATATGTATTGCATATTACGATCTAGTATCAGATGTCACATGCTAGGCCTGGGACTGGAATTCTGTCTGCCCTGTATGAAGCATATATCGGATCACTAGCAACTAGTCTCTTAATCGGACAATCATGACCTCATGGGTGGACTTCCCTATCACCTTCGCATGTCTCTCGGAGTGCTAGCTCTTGTGATTTTTGCCACAAAAATCCCACACTTTTGCTTCCCATCTTCTCGGTTTTCTTGGCAGAAACCAGTGAAGAAATGGCCCCAAGGGCGTGAGAGAGAATAGGAGTTTTGGCTCCAAAAACGTGAACCTATGAGAGAGAATGAGTGAAGTGTGTTGTAATGTATTAAGTGTATCTAATACACTTCCTTTTGATTTCAAAAATAAAAAAAAAACATATACAAATGATTAAAATAACAATAAATGTCACTCAAGCTTTCAAAAGCTTTCCATCAATTCACATCAATCCATCAATCAATCAAATCAAGTGACAAGTTGTCACATCACTCAAAGTGACTAATGATTTTACGCTTGATGCGACTAATGATTTGACGCTTGATTTGACTTGCGTGCCGCATTCGAATTCGAAATACAAATGCGCTCGCAAACAATCCCGGGCTCGGGTTCGCTAATTCCAAATTAACAAATTTTCCGTTGCGACGCAATTAAATGATTATGCCTAGCGAAATAACTATTCACGTCGCTAACGAATTAATTCTAAATTAATTCGTTCGCCCGAATTAAAATCTAATTTCAATTCCGCGTCGAAATCCAATTTCGTTTAATATATCGAATATATTAATTTAATCGATTAATTCCAAATTAATCGTTATTCTCTCTTTAATTGATATTTTATCCCAGATAAAATATCTCATCAATTAATCCCAGATTAATTTTCTCTCTCATCTAATTAATCCTAGATTAATAAAAGTGCCAGTCATACGTCATCGGTGAATCTTCGGGAAGCGACCCATGAGATCCCCGGTTATGTTGGCAGTAAATTCGGTCGTCGGACAATCCGAACACGTAACTACCTAGTACTACGTTTGTACCGATTTACAAGGTTGGCTTCTAGCAAAGCGCCATGCCTACCCAATTCTCCAGAAATATCCTTACAGGAATATAAGGATCTATATCAGGCGTAGTATACGTAGTATTGCATATTTCGATCTAGTATCGGATGATCACGTGCTAGGCCTGGGGCTGGAATTGTGTTTGCCCCGTACGAAGAACATGTCGGATGTCTGGTAACTAGTCTCTATAATCGGATAAACCTGACCTTGTCATTTTATCTCGATGACTGCAGTACATAAGAGAACCAGTACCGTATCCTACGTGACCATCATCTCCATATGACTGGAGTGACACTTCCGTCTTGACATCACACCCAACACACTACGATACTCAATATACCCAGCAGAGGCGTACACAGAACCTGTTAAAGCCCTGGACGACCAAAACCAAAGTATATTGATTGTCGCAAGTATTAGCGGTGCAAGTCTCAGGTTAAGACCAAATACACCTACCCTGATTTCGGACTTCCATAGACACATAGTCATACTACCAATGGAATTCTGAGGGGGTCTATCTAGAGCGAAGCTGTTTCCCGTACCATCGGTAAAACACAACCTCTTATTACACTTGCATGAGTATCATATACCCAAATATATGAGAACTATGCCGTTATGCCCTCACAACGCGTACAAGTGTAATACTAGTCTTTTACGCATTATCGATGTCCAATCTCGATAATACTCTGACTAGAGATATTTAATGATTTATCCTTCGTGGACTGATACTATTTCATATCATTCTCAATCCAGGAACAAACCATAGGGACCTCCTATCATTTATATCTCTTGGTGATCTAATCACAAATGATAAGAGAGCAATCTCATTTGTCACATAGTTAATTTGTACAACAACACCATGATCTGTAAAAATAGTGACGTTATGGGTCATAATTGTCCAACAATATCCCACTTGGCCTTTAGCCAGTCACTCGAGTGTTTAACACCCGAACTATGTACTGTTGGCTCAAACTGCTGAGAAAAAGCTTTCGTCAGTGGATTTTCATGATTATCGTCTGATGCGATTTATACGATCATTACATTGCCACGATGTATGATCCGAACGAATCAGATGATTATCTTAGTATGTATTTGGATCGTTGATGAGACCATTAATTCTTTAGCTTGCGCTGAAGCCTAGCTCAGCTGCTAATAGAACTATATCTAATCTAATTAGATTTATTATCGAACCAAATGGCTTCTATTGCTGCCTCAGCAGCAGTAATAACCTGCATTTGTTGTTTATTCGGTAACAGTATCTTGCTCGGAAGATTTCCAGCTCACTGTTCCGTTATTCAAACTGTATAGTACCGTTTGCGACTTATAGTCATTTTATCGGTTTAGGCAACTTTCAGCATTGATCCCAGTCACTTCAAGTTATCCTTCTCCATAGTATAAGACAGCATCCTTAGTTATCTAAGATACTAAAGGATGTTCTTAAAATCAATACAGTGACTATCACTTGGATTGGCCTGTTTGTGAATCCATATGCTCAAAGCGTATGAGACACCAGGTCGCGTACATTTTTCAATGTACGATTTCTAGGAGAGTTTCATGAATGCCAAGCTTTCACCGATAATATTATGGGAATATCATTTCCAAGAAATGACATGTCATCATTATTTATAGGACATTTATTGTCAGTGCGCTCCCACTAACCTCCTTATTTATACACAAGAATCATTTCGTTTTGAATTAAATCATAAACCATTATGATTACATCAAACCGATAATTCCAAGAACCTAATGCTTGCTTCAATCCAAACATGGATCGATTAACCTGCAAACCTTGTTTGCTAGTTTTGGTACGACAAAACCGACAGGATGTTATAAACATCCTCCTAAAGGTTTCCTTTGAAGGAAAGTGATTTTCCCGTTAAGCTGATATATTTCATAAATGAAACATGCAGCGTCAGCAAGCATTATCCAAATGGATTTATCAATGGCAACAAATAAAAGGTTGAATCGAAATCAACATAATGTTGATAACGATACCTTTCCGCTAAAAGCCTAACTTTATACGTTGGTATGTTGCCATCCATGTATGTCTTCCTTGAAGACTTATATAGTACCAGTAGGCACAATGCCTAGCGGTACATCAACTAGTATCCAAACTAAGTAGATATACATGGAATCCATTTCGGACTCATGACACTTTGTCATAATATGGAGTCTTCCTCATACGTAGTCAGTTGGTATTCCTCAAAAGATTAACATCATTATAAGGTGAGATCAGAAACTCATACCCCAGGTTGTTTTCTGATTCTCTCCGACTTACACGGTTCTTGTGTATTCGAAGATTACTGGTAATAGTTTCATTCTAGATGAACTATTAGTATTCCATTAAGGAATAGGTGCCAGGAATAGTATTTCGATTTTCATCGAGTTTTACTATCCTCCCACTTACCACTGCATATCGGTATTCCTCTTAGGAAACCGCATGGCGAGCAAAAATTACATTGTTCTCTTGTGAGTTGTCTAAGTACTATACTTTGGTATCCCTAGGATAACCTACAATTGGCACTTATCCATTTTGGGTTTTAGTTTGGTATTATCCAAACATATGCCTAGCATACCCAAATCTTCAGGAATGAGAAAACCCGGTTTCTTTCCTGTTCATATCTAATATGAATTATGTCTAACAGATTATTATGGAACCTTATTCAAAATAAGTTATGCACTGTTAATTCTTATCCTGTGAAGGAAATGGTAGCTCAGAGCGACTCATGATTAACCTTATCATGTCCAACAAAATTCGGTTACTTTGTTCGGACACACCGTCAAACTGACGTGTTTCGGGAGGAGTCCTCATTTTGAAAGAATACTATACTCTTTCAAGTATATTAGAAACTTATTGCTTAAGTATTTTCCATTACGGTCTTACCGTGACGGTATAATACTATAGCCGATCTGTTTGTCTATTTCTTGTCGAAACTAAAAGTTTCTGATTTGTGTTTCAAAAGAGACACATAACCATAACGTGATGCCACATCCGTATAGGTCAGGAAATATCCATATCCATCTCTAGCCTAGCTAGACATGGGCCCACTTGCTTCACTATGAATTAGGGCTAACAGATCGGTGGCATTTGCACTTTTACCAAGTAAATAGTGTTTTAGGCACTTTGCCCAATTAACTAGATTCGTAGACTTTATTTGAATAGAATCAAATTAGTTCTAGTACTCACTCTTCAAAAGTGTGGATATATGATTCTTGTTTTGATTGTGTCCCAGACAACAATGCCACAATTAAGTTTCATCTGATCAAATCAGTTTGAGCTATTTGTTTGTCATTTAATATGTTTGAGATTTTATTTATATTCAAAATATAAATTCTGTTATTCACATCTAATGTGTTTATCTCAATATCATCTTTATAAAATAAAACACTTTAGTGTTCTAGAATATAAAGGTTCACCCACAGCGGGTTAAACACTGATATAGAGATAATGTTTCTAGTCAAACTAGTTACATTATAACAGTTTCCAAATTTAGGTACACACCCGAGGGTAGTTCCTAAACTTAGGTATCTACGGTTAAAACAGCGACTTTCGTCCCGTTTCCGATTCGCAGATAAATCTCAATTGAAGTCAGTATCCTGTTCAAAACAGATTCTGAACATCAATACATATATTTTCTGTACCACACTAAGTATTTAAAATCCAATTTTAATACTAGTAGTGAACATAATGTTGACAAACATATTTGAAGTCAGAGCCTTGCTCTTCTTCAATTCCTTCATGTCTGCTTTGTCCAAATGGCAATCATGCTTCTGCGATCCCGTTTGCCACATTTTAGGCAGACATTTTGGGATATGTCCTTTTATCTTCCTAGAAGATTATAATGATTTTTCTTTTGCCCTTTTCATATTCCAGAAGCCTTTGGCCAAGCCTCGGATTCTAGAATATCGAAGTAAGGTGCGCCTTGCGCTACTTGCCTTATTGCAAATTTTGACTTTGTCTCATTGAGAATAGTCATTAACTCTCCAAGAGTTATTAATTGCAATTTAGTACTTCTAAAATCCTAGTATAGATTTATGAAGATTCTTCAATTTCTATATCATACTTTAAGGATCTAATCCTTAGTTCTAATAAAGAAATTAAGGAGTCTACTGCGACAAGCTTAATGGATTAAGCACTAAAGTTATCATCACATAAATCTTCCAAAGATTATGCTCTACAATTTGCTTAACTCCAGGCTTAGGCCTAATATGTTATTTTATCAAATAAAGTAACTTATTAGATTTCTAGGACTATCCTGAATTTATTCCCAATTTGAAAAATAGACCATTTAAATACATTTTACCTAGGATTATCTTTTAAATGTCAATCTTTTAATTTTATCTTGAATTTAATAGTCCAACTATTTAATCAACGATTTTGGTACTATTTATTATAATGATTACTATAGTCCAACTATTTAATCAACTATAATTAATTAAATCAAATATATTGATTATTATAATCCAATTATATAATCAAATATAAATGAGTAGTTTGAATACAGTCCAATTGTTTATTAAAACAACAATTTAAATATTAGTCCAACTAACATTTAATTTATTTGACGAATGATATTTATGAATGAACGCGTATGGCAAGTATTAAACGAATATTGCAAATTGAAATCTTGCCTCCCACTATTTTTCGGCGAGCCTCTAACCCTCTGTCGAGTACTCGGGAAACCGTGTTTCCTAGCGGGCTAGGATCCCGTTCAATATCACACAATCTTGACTTTGGCCAACAAATTGTATGATAATTAACTAGGTAGATCTCTAAGATCAATTGGATCCAATCCAATTCCTAGATCCAGTAGGGGGACATCGAAGTCCGAAACATATATCTTATATATGCCAATATATCCAATATATTACCTAACTTTTTCCTCTGAATCAACTAAGTCTTGGCTTTGGCACAACAAACTTAGTGATCCCAGTTAAGCGCGACCCATTGACCATGGAAAGCTTCGTAATCAATGTCGATGGACAAGAAGTGGTCTTGACTTTGGCCAACAAACCACAACTTGGAAAGACACAAATATGGAACAAAGCCTTCGTGATTCAAACACATCCTCGACGGAAAAAGGCCTTGACTTTGGCCAACAAGCCAATGCCAGTCTTAGATCTTGAGTAAGAATCACTCAATAGAAGGAAAAATGCTTAATAGTATTGAGGGTTTTTTCGCGTGCAAATTGGCAACCAATTTATTATCTTTGTTAAGGTCTCATCATCATACACCCTTAAACATGCATTCTAAACACATAATAAAGCGTGTATAATAAAGTAATAATGATATGCGGATGGATACTTTACACATTGATCCTATATCAAATCTCTCATTTCTCTCTCCCCGCTAGCACATGTATTTATTCTACCCGTTACTCTACACTTCTAAAGAAACCCCATTTACATTGAGGGGAATAGGTGAGAAGAGAAATACAAAGAATATGGAGGTAATAAGGCTGGACACGCAGGTCCAATTAATAAATCAAATTTATTACAACAATTTCTAAAATTGTCCCACCCATCTAATATCCATCTTATATACATTTTTCATGCATCGCAACCATGTATTCACACAAGCATGTTATCAATCAATCTTCAATTGCATGAGTATCCTATACCCAAAATATGAGAACTATGCTGTTATGCCCTCACAACGCGCACAAGTGTAATACTAGTCTTTTACGCATTATCGATGTCCAATCTCGATAATACTCTGACTATAGATATTTAATGATTTATCATTCGTGGACTGATACTGTCTCATATCATTCTCAATCCAGGAAAAAATCATAGGGACCTCCTATCATTTATATATCTTGGTGATCTAATCACAAATGATAAGAGAGCAATCTCATTTGTCACATAGTTAATTTGTACAACAACACCATGATCTGTATAAATAGTGACGCTATGGGTCATAATTGTCCAACAGTTTCCTGCAGGGAATTACAAATATAAGTAGGACTGCCAGTGTCTAACACACATCCACTATTTGCATCTAAGGCTAATGGATGTCAATAATTGGAAAAATACAAAGCGTACCTGAGAGACCTACTTTTCCTTTAAGTTCTGGACAGTCCTTCTTCCAGTGTCCAGACTTCTTATATTGTAGACATTGATCACGAGATACTTTCGGTTTTACGTCTTTGTGTTTCTTGGAGTTTTTCTTTGATATATTCTTCTTCCCAATATTTATTTTCTTTGACTTCCCATAAGTCTTTAAAGAGCCAGCTCCACCATGGAGATACAGTATGGGGTTGCCTTTCTTCAAATCTTGCTCCGCCGTGCATAGCATATTATGAAGTCTTTTGTATGTGGCTTGCATCAAATGCATATGGAAATTTAATACAAAGCCAGTAGTAAAGAACCAGACAAAGAAGACAGAATCAAATTACGGCCCAGCTGTTCATCAAACACAATGCCCTATCATTCCATATAACGAATCCGGTCTATCATGTTCAAAACATTAGTGCTGGCAGCTCATCCCTCCTTGAGTTCAGCAAGGAACAATTCCTTAGACCTTCGATAAAGTTCCATCTCTTGATTTGCCTCGAACAACTCCTTGAGTGTTCGCATGATGCTCCAAGCATCTGGTAATTCAATGTACTGTCTCAGAAAATCTGGAACCATCGATCCCAAGATGTAGGATTTCACCTTCAGGTTATCATCCTTCCATCTATCAAAAGTTTCTCGCTCTTCTAGAGTGGAGTCAAGATCGATATCAACAGGCAGTGGATTGATAATGACATAGGTCAACTTTTCATACTCCAAGACAATGCGTATGTTCATTTCCAATTCGGAATGGTTCTCAACTCCTTTTAGCTTATTGGAATCCAAAAGTTTCATCAATGGATTAGTGGCAACCATCTACAAGACAACATTTTTGAGTAGTAGCAGAACAGTTTTCATTTCTAAAGTGATAACACTAATTGATTATGGAATTTTAAATCTATTAGTGTCCTCCCACTACTTTAAGTAATTTGTAATCTCCCTTAACGGAAAAATAGAAATTTGACTATCAAAATTTCATAGCGGGAAGTGGATCCCATTACATTTACTCCAGCCTCATACTAATGACGATATTGATATAAGTAGTAAGAACCCATTCATCTCTGTATTGACAAGACGGACCATCAAATAATGCTCCAACATTATTAATACTATTACTTAATTAAAGTAATCACCTAATCATGGGAGATTTATGACAATCAAGTCATTAACTTTATTAGGTGAAATTTTCATTTAAAACATGCAATACATACCCAATATGTCTTATGCATAATTAAATTAAAATTACAATGGCATAGATTCAAAAACATGTGTTGTGTGGTTAAGCATTTGCTCTGATACCATTCTATTGGGGCAGTTGTGGAACCCCTAGGGTCGGATCGGTGCCCCGAGCAGTGGAAATGGGTCTAACCCATGGATATCAAGTTTGGGTGTAATTTAAATCATTTAATGAAATACTATATTCCATTATGAGTGTATAGGAAAAAACTGGGGCTGAATTGGAGTCCGGAAGCTCCAAAACGAGCGAAAACAAAATTCTCGAGCGCTCCGCGCTACAATGCCACGCGCATTGTACGCTACAGTGCCGAGCCCACTGTGCATATTCCAGTGAGCTGAAGGAATTAGGGTCTTTGACCCTAATTGCTTCCAGCTATCCCTAAATACTTCAAAAACACCCAAAATTAATTAGTGATTTCAAAACCAACATTAACACATGTTAAAGAATAAATATCAAGTTTTTCAAAATATCAAATATTTTTACAAAAACATAAATTTATTCTAAATACGCATTTGCGTAAATTTTGAATCCAATACATAAACCAATTTAGAATCCCAATAAGAAATTTCTCGTGGACAATTCTAGGTCACCCAAAGGTGGTCAAGTGATTCTAGAATGGTAGCCATAGCTCTAAGCTTTAATCTAGAGTTCCAAACTCTTATTAATTGTTCCATGTCCAACATGAATATCTTGGACCTAATTACAAGCATGTTGTGTTTATAAATTCTAAAGTATCCTAACACAATTGATTAGCCTTATTCAACATTAAGCTATGTGATCATACATCTAATACAAAAATAAACATAGCTTAGGAGAAGAACAAACATTACCTAGTAAGCTTGATGCAAGATCCAATCTACTTCTCCTTTGTTGAAATTATTGGAGAACCTCCAAGGTGTGCAAGCTTGACTTCAAGATCCAATCTTGTTTCCAATGCTTCTAAGCTTCACTTCAAGATCCAACTTGATTTCTCCTAGATGAAATGTTGTAGAGACCTCAAAATCTTCTCTAAACACTTCTCTAAATTAGGCTAATCTCTCAAGATTTTGCTTGTATTTATACTTGTAATTAAAACCTTCTTAATGATTGCTATTTATAGCAAAACTTAGGCAATTTTTAATTAATAAAAGTTGTAATCAAATTTTAAGTGGGCTTAATCTAATTTGTCAAAATATGTATAATTAGGTGTGACTAATCTTCAATGTCTCCCACTTAGATTTAATCCAATTAAATCAAGTCAAGGATTAGGAAATGGATTAGTTAAATGTTTACCACCTTGATTTAATCCAATTAAATCAAGCCAAAACCACCTATTATTACATACTTACAATTACCATAATATCCTCAAATGGTAGAGATAATTATGATTTTACAATTAAGCCCTTGTGTAATTATTGAATTAATCCAATTAATCCAATTAGGTCAAAGTAAATAATCAATGTTATCCAATAATATTTTATTATCTTAGTTGATCATTATAATATCAAATATTATATTTTATCAAAATTAATTGGCTCATCAACGAGTGCACTTCATATTGGGACTCTCTAAGTTTAGACATGTTCGTTATCTAAGCCTAGCTAATATTTATGCAATTTGGCCACCTCTGAATTCGCGAAGAACACGAACGACCTTTCTAAACTATACAAGTCGAGGTCATCACATATGTTTAACAATCCCTCCGTTGTAGGCTATCCGAGTTGTGCTTAGGAAACATAGAATATACCGTCAAGTTTCCGAGACGCACATCTCATGTCGACATGTCCATGATTCTTTATAACTGATGTGATCCACCCTAGGTGATCGACTTTGGCCAAAGATTTAAGAATCATGACTTTACTCACGTGGATACCTAAACCCCTTTATGGTACACATACGGGCCGACGAATCCTATCTTGCTTCGCACTTGATTACTGAGTGCATCGGTCCACACCCAACGAACATCTAGAGGCCAAACCATGAAAGGTTTCTGACATACATGGCATCTAAGTGTGGAGGAACTCACACAAAATGAATTTTATCCTATAGTCAAAGGATTACATATGCTACTCGACTCGAAGAGATCCTATTGACGGTGGTGTGTACTTCCAACTATTAGGAATCACCTATAAGTCATTCAGTATTCACTCCAACGAATACCCACATGTCTATATGAGTTTCCAAAACTCATGGTACATCGCGTTAAACCATTGGAACTCCAATTCCAATATACGACATGTGCTAGTCTTCTAGGTTATAGGAATTAGACCGTGTTCCAAAACCAACGACTATGAATATTTACTTTAAGAATAGTTTACACCTAGTATCAAAACTATTCTAAGGTCGATGTCATTCTTAGCATATCTATACATCAATATAATATGCATAAGGACAATACCATTAATGAGGTATGAAATGAAAAATGGTGTTATTTTATTAATAAATAATAAAATATACAAATCGGATTGGCACTCCAAGCACCAACTCCATCAACTGCACCTGGTGCTGATAGGGTATGAGTCTTCACCATGACAGAGCATGAGGCACAAGGTGGTGGTGATACTGTTTCTGGTACAGTTCGGGTATCAGGTATACTTGTTCGAGCTCTTTTTTATATGGGTTCTACGCATTCATTTATTGCTACTGGTTGTATTCCTTTTTTGAGTAGTGTATCATAGACCAACAAGATTCATTTGACTGTGAGTATTCCTTCGGGGAAGGACATCAGTATAAATACAGTATACAGGAGATTGAGTGTTGAGATTGAGGAGAGGAAGCTACCAGTTGTACTTTACCCATTAGAGATGGAGGACTTCAGTTTTATTTTAGGGATGGATTGGCTGACTGCTCATGGAACCGTTATTGATTGCAACGGTAAGGAAGTGAGGTTTAAGTCAGATGACGAGGAGTTTGAGGTAGTCAGTGACTGTAATAGGGTTGTGGTACCCATTATTTCTGTCATGTCGGCTTGTAGAATGATTAGACAGGGGTGCAAGGGCTTTTTAGCGAGTATCGCTACGGTGGAGAAGGAAGAATCAACGCAGATAGCAAATATTCTAGTTGTGAGAGAGTATCATGACATATTTCCTGATGAGTTATCGGGTTTGCCTCCACATAGAGATCTAGAGTTTACTATAAATCTGATGTCTGGTACCAACCCTATTTCAGTGACTCCTTATCGTTTGGCCCTGGCAGAAATGAAAGAGCGGAAAGAACAGTTGCAAAATCTGTATTGTTCGTGAAAAAGAAGGATGACACATTAAGATTGTGTATAGATTATCGTCAACTAAATAAGGTGACGGTCAAGAATCGGTACCCATTGCCTCGTATCGATCATTTGTTTGATTAACTTCAAGGAGCTTCGGTGTTTTCGAAAATCGATCTTCGATCTTGATATCATCAGATGAGGATCCGGGATGCGGATATTCCTAAGACTGCATTCTGAATGAGATACGAAAATTATGAACTCTTAGTGATGTCATTCGGACTTACTAATGCGCCTGTAGCATTCATGGATTTGATGAATAGAGTGTTCCAGCCGTACCTAGATAAGTTTTTCATAGTGTTTATTGATGACATCCTTGTGTATTCGTCTTCTCGGGTCGATCATGAGCAACATCTTTGATTGGTACTTGAGACTTTGAGGAGAGAGCAATTTTATGCCAAGTTCTCTAAATATGAATTTTGGCTGGATAAAGTGGTATTTCTGGGACACATTATCTTAGGAGAAGGTATTTATGTAGATCCACAAAATGTTGAAGCAGTTCTGAGATGGCAGAGACCGATAACGGTGATATAGATTCAGAGTTTCCTGGGATTAGCATGCTACTACCATCGATTTATTCGAGATTTCTCTATTATTGCTGCTCTGATGACTCAGTTGACAATGAAGAATGTACCGTTTGTGTGGACTGATGATTGCAAGAGGAGCTTCAAAACTCTGAAGGAGAAATTGATTATTGCATCGGTACTTACTCTACCATCTGGACTTGATGGATATGTTATTTATACTGATGCGTCACATCAAGGGTTAGGATGTGTACTGATGCAGTATGGGAGAGTGATTGTCTATGCCTCAAGACAGTTGAAGACTCATGAGAAGAATTATCCCACCCATGATCTAGAGATGGCAGCGATTGTACATGCTCTAATGATTTGGAGGCATTATTTATATGGTGCCAAGTGTGAGATTTATACGGATCATAAAAGTTTGAAATATCTTCCCAGTCAGAATGAGCTGAATTTGAGGTAGAGACGTTGGATGGAGTTCCTAAGTGACTATGATTGTGCTATTAATTATCATCCATGAAATGCCAATGTTGTTGATGATTCACTGAGTAGGAAGAATGTGGGTAAATTACAGTTTTTAAGAGCCTGACAGAGGTTGTGCAATGAGTTGACAGTGTTACATTTGACTTTCGAGATATCCGACAGTGGAGGTCTTCTTGCCCATATAAAGTCTGACTTACACTTTTAGATAGACTCAAAATAGCCCAGAGCAATGATGATCAATATGGGAAATAGAGAGCAGAGATTGCAAAAGGAGAGACTACTACCTTCAGATTGAGTTCAGAGAATGTATTACTTTTTGGTGATAGAGTTGTGGTACCACATTTGGGAACGCTTAAGTAGGAGATCTTGGATGAGGCCCACGATGCTCCTTATAATATGTATCTTGGGAGTATCAAGATGTATCAAAATCTGAAGAAGACATATTAGTGGTCGGGAATAAAGAGAGAGATTTCATAGTTTCATCTCAGTGTTTGGTTTGTCAGCAGGTTAAAGCATAGCATCAACATCCAACAGGATTACTCCAGCCTCTACCTATACATGAGTGGCCATAGGAAAATATCGCGATGGATTTTGTAGTAGGGTTGCCGAGGACACAGAAGGGTTATGATGTAATTTGGGATCGATTGTCTAAATCTGCTCATTTTTTGCCGATTCGAGTTATATGGGGACCAGAGAGACTAGCAAAATTATATGTGGAGCAGATTGTACGATTACATGGTGTACTATTATCGATTGTATCAAATAAAGATGACAGATTTACTTCTCATTTTTGGCAGAGTTTATAAAGGCTATAGGATCAAAGATTTCTACGAGCACCACATTCTACCCTCAGACCGACGGTCAGTCAGAACGGACTATTCAGACGTTAGAAGATTTTCTGAGATCATGTGTTTTGAGATTCACTTGGAGTTGGGATGAGCATTTATATTTGATTGAGTTTGCCTACAACAATAGCTTTCAGGCTAGTATCGGCATGGCTCCGTTTGAGGCTTTGTATGAGAGGAGATATAGGGCTCCTATTTGTTGGGGCGAGGTTGGAGATAGACAAATTCATGGCTCGGACTTGGTACATATGACATCAGAGAAGATCAGGTTGATTCGAACTAGACTATTAGAAGTGCAGAGTCGACATAAGAGTTATGCCGACAGAAGGAGGAAAGACATTTAGTTTCAAGTGGGGGATAAAGTCTTTTTGAAAGTCTCTCCTTGGAATGGAGTTTTGAGATTTGGCTGGAATGGAAAGTGGGCACCGCACTATATTGGTCCTTTTAAGATTTTGGAAAGAGTGGACAAAGTGTCATATCGTCTGGCATTGCCATCATATTTGTAAAGGATTCATAAAGTGTTTCATATATCTGTGCTGAAGAAGTATGTACCAGACCCTTCTCACATTTTAGAGAATCAACCGGTGGAGTTGAGCGAGAACCTGAGTTATGAAGAAAAGCTTGTGAAGATCATAAATCGAAAGGTTAAAAAGATTAGATTCAGACGTATTCCTCATGTGAAGGTCATGTGGTCTAATCATCACATTCAGGAGGCGAATTGGGAAGTGGAAAATGATATGAGAGAGAAATACCCAGAGCTGTTTGAGGATTGAGAAATTTCGAGGATGAAATTTTTGTAAGGATGGTAGATTGTAATAACACATTCATTTGTTTTCTTTCATTAATGCAAAATATTATCATAACCACCATTGTATTTTTATTCTTAACCATCAACACAAGCACATTGTTATCACTTATCATGTTTCCAAATAATCAAAAATAAACAAAACACACACCCCCCCAAACCCTACCAACAACCATTAATCCCATTATAATAAAACCTTTGTACTTATTTTAAATTCCATTCAAGTTGAAAGGGTGAGGCTGCCTTGAAAATTTCCAGAGAGCAATTGAGAGAAATTCTAGGGGTTTTAGAGAGAAAAATCGAGAGTGATTAGGGAAGAATTTTCTAGAAAGATAAAGACCTGGACAGAGAAAGAAATGGAATTTTTGACATCGTCCGATCTCCATTTCCGACGAGTGACCACATCTGGAGAATTCTCTCGATGAGATGAATCCACCGAGAATCCCAGCCACGCGTCGCCTACTTCCGTCGCCACGCGCTCCACGCGCCGTCGTGCGTGTTCGACACCTCCCGAATCAGAATATTCCCTTCGTCGAGATACGTAAGTTGGACACTTCGTTTGCCCAAATCGGACATTTGGTTGTTGAGAAACGAGCGAAATACGGTAGTTATCAGTGTTTAACTAATCGTCGATAACCGCCATGTTTCAGCCCCTACCACCACCATCACTGTGATCCTTGAGACGTTTGCTGACCAATGCTCATTCGTTGTGAGTTTTGGAGGTCATTGAAGCTCGGTACGTGATTATTACCGTTTTGGGGTGTAAATGATAGAATTTGAAAGTTTTGGACTTAATTGTATATTTGCATGATTAAGAGGGTAAATCTATAAATTCTTATTTTCAGGGGTTAATAAGTAATATTTGAGAGTTTTAGGACTATATGGACATAGTAGGAAAGTTTAAAGGCTAAAATATAAATTTAGAAAGTTTAAGGGTAAAATCGTAATTTTAGAAAAATTGAGGGACTTGATCGTAATTTTACATTTTTAAGATTCATAGCGAGGATATAGACATATTAAAGACTTTTGCGTGGATAGAGGTAAGTACAATGCACGATAATTTCCTTAACATAATTGTTTGTGGATTGATAGTTGTTGTGAAAGTCCATATATATATATATATATATATATATATATATATATTTGTGGAGATATTATATTGAGTTATTGAAAACATGAGAAATATGAATTCATGATTGTTGAGATGAGATTGATGGATTGAATATGAGATATGATTTTATTGTATGATCAATGATGTGTGTTGTTATGTTATGCTACCGGGTTTTGTATAATAGTGGTCGGAGATGAGATGAGATGTGTGAGATATTTTACGGGATAATATGGTGAAAAACCTTGGGATTTGTGATGAGATACTCTCACATTGGTTTTAATCCACTTACAAATATATGCGGGATAATATGGTGGGAAACCTTAGGAGTTGTGATGAGGTACTCTCCTATTGGTTTCAATCCACTATTATATTGGATCCGGATTAGTAACCATGTTTGATAGATGTTTGTATTGTTGTGGGATGGTTGCTTGAGAAAAATTATAGTAAATGTTATTTTCATTTATTATAATATATATATATATATATAATATATATATATATACCTATTTTATTGGTGAGGTCATATTGAGAGTATGAGTGCTTTACTTACTGAGCTCTTTAAGCTCTCTCCCCATTTTCCCAAACATTCTAGGTAGTTCGCCAGCACAGCTGTAGCAGTATCAGAATTTGATCCACGTGCCACAATTGTTTTTTTTTTTGGGTTGGTCCAGATATTTAAGTCATCATTTTCATATATTTAAATACTTGTGTTGTAAACCATAATATTTAAGTATTATTTAGGGATTTATAAATTATAATTTAAGATGTATTATTTATGCATATTGTTTGGTTTGTATGACATATAGATGCTCGAACTAAAGAAGTCTGTGAACCCCTTTCTAGGGTTGGGCCCGCTCTAGGGAGAGGGTTGTGACAAATATTTTATATTTAATTTTTACTTGGTTGTTATTCCTGTAGTAGTGGTTCGAGGTAGATCTGACCAAATTAAACATCCAGAAGTATTTTGACGCCACATGGAAAAAGTTATAAGGATTATAGGACAAAAATCCTGAAATAGATATTTAACGAACATGGGCCTTTGGATGCTCCACAACACAAGCCTAATTTTATAGAGGAGCAAGACTGGACATTCTTGTGTGAGCTTTGGTTTAGCGAGAAACACGAGGTAATTTTTGACATAATACGAAATTGATAATTCTCTTCGTTTTTGTTACTTATAATGTTGTTAAATGTAGAATAAATGTCACGCAAATGCGTAGAATCGAAGTCACATACGTTTCAACCACCGTGAAGGTTCCAACCCATTTATCCAACACAGTGCCGAACATTCTAAGGTAAATATATCTTAAACTGTATTTTAACAATTCATTAATTTTACTAATGTCCAATTATCAATTTATATTTTTTAGCAGAGTAGCACAAGTGAGTTACGGTCATTTCCAGAGTTTTTCCGAGTGACGCACTACAATGAGAAGAAGAAATGGATCAATGAAGAAGACGAACGCTGCTACATAAGTTTAAGTATTAAAATAAATTAAATTTTATTTTAAATTGAATTTTATTATTTTCAAATTCGAACATTAATTTAATTTTTTTAAATATAACGAACTGGTGGAGCTCCAACGACAAACTTAGGAGACAGGGTCCGACCCTCTACCAGTTGATGAGTTATCGCAATTAGTTTTCAAAAACCAGACAGCGTACAATGTCGAACTTGGCACTCGTAAGAAGCCTACGTCATCTGAACGCACTACTGTTTCTTCTCATACTCACTCGTGCCTTCGATAACAGCTAGCCAGCACCCATAACAGATTGGAAAATACCAAAGATGAGTTGAAGAAGACTTAGGAGAAGCTATTGCAGGTCAAGTTGGACCACCAAAGGAAAATGCAGAAGTTCGACCAGCAGATAAGGTCTTTTCGAGAGATGCTGGAGGCCTCACTCGACCGGAGTGCATCGGGTTCGATCGTCCCTCCATCACAGCAGTAATACATTTTATTTTCATTTGTATAAACATTCACATTAGAGACTTTTAATAGACTATGTATTTATTTTATTTAATAAATTTTCATTATAATAACAAAATAATTATTAGAATAAAAATAATTGTACTATTATTCGGTAATTTTTTTAATAATAATATTTTTCAAAATATTAAATTGAACATTTCGGAGCAAAAGTACGTTAAATAATAAATTTGTTATACCTTTAGCATTGAATTATTCGACGCTACAAGTAATAAAATAATATTTATATTTTTAATATTTTATTACTTTTAGTGTCGAACATATTCGTCACCAAAAATAGGTCTCTTAGCGTCGAAATGTTTCGTTGCCAAATAAGTACTTTAGCGTCGCAAATTACTCTTTTTCGTTGAAAAAGTTTGGATGTAAAATTTTAGGATTTAGCATCGAAATGCTCTATTTCGACGCTAATTGTATTTCTCGTCCATCTTTTGACGTCGAAATTATTCGACGCCAATTACCTTTAGCGTCCAATGTTAGAATTTTAGCGTCGATATGTTTCGACGCTAAAGTCCTTATTTCTTGTAGAAGATAAGAATCTTTTCAGGTATAGCTGTCATCTCTACATATAGCTATTAGAAATATTAATCTTCATCTCAAATGACCAGTGGAGATATCTTTCAATTTCTTTAACATTTGAGTGGAAAATTGAATATTTTTTGAACTTCAAATATAAAACTGATCATATTTCAAAAGTTTTTGAATTTGACTACAATTTAATCAATTTTTGAGTGGAAAGTTGATGATTTCCTAATATTCTAATACACCACAAAAATGTATTAACAAAAGACAGTTATTTACTTACTTATATTATCAAGAGTAAAATTTTCGCACATGTTAAAATAATAATTTGAGTTATATGTTGGTAATGTATAACTTGGTGAAGCCCATGGGGACCACTCATGTGTAAAATATTCATATGCATATGCGAGGTTTTCACGTGATTTTGATTGAAGATAAAATAAAATAAATAAATAAAATTATCTCGTTAAAAGGGTGAAAAAAATGCAAGCAATTCAAGCAGGAGCATCGGCTGAAAGTGTGGGGACCAAACCAAAGCATTAAAAGTTATTAAAAACATAAAGAGCAAAATTGAAAGAAACAAAGATCATAAGTTAGGGCTTTAGGCTTAGTTGTTGTCAATGTTCATTTAATTTGCAACTTGTTCTGAAATAATATCTGAATTGAAATCGATCTCTGCTGAGATTGTGAGCTCATGCAGCACCTAGCTTTGCTAGATTGCTATATATTTATTATTATTATTTTATTACAGTCTCTTTTTGCCTCTTCATCATGAACCTCAACTTGCCTGCCCCCCCAACAACCTAAATTTTACTTAATTTTTTGCTATAGCTTTTGCTTCTATTATTGCCCAAAAGCTCTTAAAATTGCACTGACTAAAGTGTACAATTATTTTATAGGGTGCATACTTTTATATTGTTTCATGATATACATGTATTTTTGTGGGAAAATTGAGTAAACCTCGGTTGATATTTGGTAAAATTTAGTAAAAAAAAAAAAATGAC
>SKCR01034608.1:0-63274 GCA_019454045.1 Zanthoxylum bungeanum
AAACGCAACTCGAACGCAAGTCTTTTGCCTAAGAACGTTCGAACGCGTCTTCAAATGCATCACGAACGCAAACCCTCTAGAACATTTCGTTCGAATGTGTTTTAGAACACTACAAGAACGTAAACTCTCTGGAACATTTTGTTTGAACGCGTTCTCGAACGCTACACGAACTTGAACTCTCTGAAACACTTCATTCGAACGCATTTTCGAACGATGCATGAACGTGAACTTACTGGATAGTTTCATTCGAATGAAGATACGAATGCGACACTAACGAATTGATCCTGAAATTATTTCTAAATTGAAATTGACTTAGATTAACTTAAATTATCATAATATTAACTTAGTGAAATCATATATTGTATTACAATAAGCTTGGTAGTATAGATTTAAGTCATTATTACGGTGTTCAATTATCACAAGCATACACATAGTGATAAAGTTGAAATTTAATTGTGTGTTGCATACTTGGTTGAGAATTAAAAGTGTAATCTTACACAAGTAATTTCGTCCAAGCTTGATTGAATTATACACATACATATCTGCAAATATAAATATTGTGTTGTGAATTGAGGTGTAATACTAAGTTTAAATGCCTAAGAAATTCTATTGAGAAAGCATTTAAATGATATTCTATCAAACAGATGATAAGAGTCTAAGTGGTCAGGGATTTAAGTGGATACTCCAGATCTCTCTAATCCTTTGGGAATATTCCTTTATTTACTTATCATAAGAAACCTTAGTAGTAAATTCAAGGACTTATGTTAATTGGTACTACTGTCCAATATAACAACGAGTGGATAATTAGTATATCACTTGAACAAGATCATTCGTTGATCCTTGTACAATTTATTTTTTGTAAACTTATTGATTGCTGTTGGTTTTTCCAGTTACACATGGCTAGCGGAAATATCACAGTACCAGTCGCTCATAGAGAAAAACCGGAAAATTTTGGTGGAGCAAACTTTAAACAATGGCAAAGAAAAATATTATTTTACCTGACAACTCTGCAGTTGACTAAGTACCTCAAAGATCCTCCGAGTCATGTGGAGGGATAAATGGAAACAGCCAAGCAACTGCGAGAAGAGACATGGTCGTTAGGCGACTTCTTGTGCAAGAACTACCTTTTGGGAGGACTTGACAATACCCTATACAATGTGTACCAAGGCATGATTTCTGTGAAGATTCTCTGGGAATCTCTCGAGCAGAAATAAAAAATCGAGGATGACGGGCAAAAGAAATTTATCGTGGGTAGGTTCCTGGACTACAAAATGGTAGATTCAAGAACGGTAATGTCTCAGTTAGGTGAACTGCAATTGATCATTCATGAAATATTGGATGAAGGAATGAAACTCTACGAGATGTTTTAAATTACCACTATTATTGAAAAGTTGTCTCCATCATGGAAGGACTTCAAGAGCTATCTGAAACACAAAAAGAAACAGATGAGCCTTGAAGACCTTGGAGTTCGATTGAGGATCGAAAAAGACAACAGGAAGTTCGAGAAGACCAGCTACAAGACTATAGAGTCTAAGGCCAACATCGTCAAGGGTGGAAAGGGTAGCAGAAAGAGAAAGAATAGTGGAGATGATTCTTCCAAAGCGAACAAGAAGTTCAATGGGAAGTGCTACAACTGTGGAAAAAGCGGTCATATGGCAAAGGACTGCAGAAATAAGAAGTCTCATGATAAGGGCAAGAAAAAGAAAAATAATGCCCATGTCACTGAAGATGAGCAGCTAACTGATGAGATCTCAGAAATAAACCTCTCAGTAGTGGTAACAGAAGACAACTTGGTTGGGAATCCGAGAGAATGGTGGGTAGACACTGGGGCTACTCGTCATATTTGTGCTGATAGCAAGATGTTTTCCTCATATCAGAAGATCGATGGTGGCGATCATCTGACAATAGGAAACTCGTCTACCTCTAAAGTGGTTGGACAAGGCACAGTAGTTCTGAAAATGACATCTGGAAAGGAGCTTACATTGAAGAATGTACTGCATGTTCCTGATATTCGGAAGAACTTGGTCTCGGGCTATCTCCTTAGAAAGAATGACTTTAAGCTTGTATTTGTTTCTAACAAGTTTGTATTGATAAAAAATGATGTCTATGTAGGAAAAAGATACCTCACTGAGGGCCTTTTCAAGTTCAATGTAATGACTGTCAATCGACACGGTGCTAAAAATAAAACTACAACTTCCGCTTATATTATTGAGTCACAAAATGTATGGCATGGGAGGTTAGGACATGTTAATTATGATACGATGAGTAAATTAATTAACATGGACCTTATACCTAAATTTGCAATTGATAACCAACATAAATGTGAGGCATGTGTTGAAGCAAAAATACATAGAGCATCATTTCATTCCATAGAACGATATTCTGAACCCTTAGAACTTATACACACTGATGTGTGTGATATGAATATTGTGTAAACAAGAGGGGGTAAAAAATATTTTGTCACTTTTATCGATGATAGCACAAGATTCTGTTATGTGTATTTGTTGAGGAGCAAAGATGAAGCTATTGAGAGCTTTATACACTATAAGAACGAAGTTGAAAATCAACTTAGCAAGAAAATCAAAAGAATCATGAGTGATAGAGGTGGTGAATATGTGTCACCATTTGGTGAATATTATTCCAATCATGGAATTATTCACGAAACTACTGCTCTTTATTCGCCTCAATAGAACGGGATTTTTGAGCGTAAAAACAGAACCTTGAAGGAAATGATGAACGCCATGTTGAAAAGTTCTTGTTTACCCCAGAACTTGTGGGGGGAAGCCTTGTTTTCCGCGAATCATGTTCTGAACAAGCTTCCTCACAGAAGATTGGACAAGACACCATATGAGTTGTGAAAAGGTCACGTACCTTCCTACAAATATATGAAAATTTGGGGGTGTCTTGCCAAAGTAATGGTTCATAAACCTAAAAAGGTTAGAATATGACCCAAAACTGTTGATTGTATATTCGTTGCATATGCACGCAATAGTAGTGTGTATCGATTCTTAGTACACAAGTCTGAGATTCCTGACATCAATCCGAATATGATAATTGAGTCAAGGAATGTGACAATTTTTGAAGAGACATTTCTGTGGGAACACAGGATCTGGGCGACGCATGCTGTCCCGGGCTCGCGGCCCGGTCAGGAGTACGGAGTAGTCACGGGGGACTAAACCGGAGAATAATGGAGTCGACACCCGGTGTGAACCGGGAAAATGAGATTTAAGGCCGCACTCACCCCTCGCAAGGGAAGACCTCAAACCGTTGGGTTCGGAATGGTCCCTTACTTATGTCACTTGTAATGAAAGGATTTACATAATAATTTAATCAGGCTTAAGTAACACTTATTCCTAAGAATATCATGCTTCTATATTCATTGGTACAAAATAACACTCATACATACATTTCGCATATATCTCATATCTAATAACACATGTCTAACAAAATACCTCAAAGTAACAATGAACATACAACTTCATTCAGCATATCATATTCATGAAAACACAAGCATACATAATATCCGCACAAGCATACATGTGAGCACTCTTCCAAGTGATACGTGGAATTGTATCCCAAGTATAGACCGTATTACCGTCCATTCGGAATCGGCTACGGAATTTATGTCTGGGTTTCCATCCGATATATCACAAGAAATAATACTCCAAAGTCATCATGGCATAGGCATATGAATCGTAATGCGTTAAATCAAGACCAAGGCAAACGACGCAACTAATGGAATAAACATGTTTTTCATTATTATGTGCACAAAGATAAGAATGACTATGTGTGGTTCCATAAAAAATCACCTAAGAAACAATTATACATGGCAGGTGATGAAGATATCTCAGTTCAGTGTGTTCACGTTCGTGTAGCGTTCGTTAACGCGTTCGAACGGAAATGAAACAGAATGCTCACGTTCGAGTAGCGTTCGTAAACGCGTTCGAACGGAAATGAAACAGAATGCTCACGTTCGAGTAGCGTTCGTAAACGCGTTCGAACGGAAATGAAACAGAATGCTCGCGTTCGTATGGCGTTTGATAACGCGTTCGAACGGAAATGAAACAGAATGCTCACGTTCGTATGGCGTTCGTAAATGCATTCGAACGGAAATGAGACATGATGCATGATAAGGCAAAAATGCATGCGCGTTCGAGTTGCGTTCGTAAACGCGTTCGAACGGGAACAGACCTGATGCATGAAATGGGACGCAATACATAAACAACAAAATAAAGGGGCGCGGCGAAGTACTGCCGTAAAGGTGGCCTTTTGGGGCTCTTGATCTCTCAAAGAGAGGACCTTTAGACCAACATACTAAGCCCATGCGCGTCACATCACATCATGCATACAAACATAAAGACAATCATATTATTCTAAGTATGTCCGATTGAACGTGTCTTGCATCCAACCGAACACACATCAACCGACGCGGCAAAGCATTGTGGTAAAGGGCTTTAACCCCTCCCCATAGGGGATCTTTCATTCCACTTACTAAGCCCATGCGCTCGATTGAGTCATGCATAAATAAGCAACATGCAGAATTTAAGTGACGAAAAATAAATAAATAAAAGCAACACAAAACAAGAGAAGGTGCCGTTTACTCAAGTGGTACGTGGAGTTGTATCCCAAGTACAGACCGCACTACCGTCCATTTGGATTCAGCTACGGAATTTACGTCTGGGTTTCCATCCTATATACCACAAGAGACGACACTCTTCCATTTCATTCAAGCCACAACATGCATCCATAAACGACTCTCATGCGAATAGAATTCAATAATAATGACAAAAACGAATATAACTAATGAAAATGTACCCTCAGGTCTAACCTTTTAAATCACCTCTCGGATGTACGGTACACGATCGTCGGAATGGTGGATGCTCCGCAACTCTCCCGGTTCACTGGTTCACTGTTCTCGTTCGTTGTCTTACTGTTTTGAGTCGTCGTTCTCCGTCTTTTGCTATTGTTTCCTTGTGGTTTCGCTGCCGTTTCCTCCTTATCTTTTGCTTACTATTTTTTGGGTGTCTTCTTCCTGTAATTTTCTTGTGTGTTGTGTATGAGCTAGGGACTAGGGACTAGAAGGTTGGTGAAGGGTTCTTTTTATAGGCAAAGGGTTGGGCTTGACAAGGAAAGGGATTTGGCTAATTAAAGAGGGATTTGATTTGGTTTGGTTAAGGGAAGCAAGGGATTTGATTTGGTTTGGTTTAGGAATGCAATATTTTAGATTGGTAATTATCTTATTAGATTAGGAAGTCAAATATATGATTGGCTTTAATTGGTTGATTGATTTTAACTTGGTATGATTATATTTTTGATTTAGTATGTGATTTGTTTAATTTAGGCATGATTTTAGTTTAAGTTGGTAATTGTTTATTTTATGTTTGGTATATGTTTTATTTAATTAATTTAATTATTATCTTATTAGTTAATGTTTTAATTAATATTTATTTATTTAATTTGGGATGTGTTTTATGGGCTTTGGGGGGCTAATTGGGCTGGATGTGAGGCTAGCAGCAAAACCAGAATTACCGACACCGTTCGAACGTTTCCTCGAACGCGGCACGAACGCCCGCAATCCGTTTGACGTTCGAACGTAAACACGAACGCAGTACTAACGAAAACAGTGAACCTTGTTTATTCTGAATTTCCCCTTCCGATGTCTGTTTCCCGTGACCTCCGTGACTTAAAAGGTAGTGTCTCCAAAATGAGACTCATCATAGGGACTTATGTGTAAAAATGCAGTGCCTACAGTCGCCCCCACTTTGATGGGACTTGTGTAATGTGCAACAGTTACAATCCTATCAAAGTTATGCAATGCATTTCTACTTACCTGGCTCGCCAGCTGCCACTTGACTTACCATGTGTTGAGTTGCGTTGATTGGGTGGTGAGGTGCTGCGACCCCTGGTTCATTCCTGAACCGTGCTCTATTTTTAGAGCGCCATTTTCGGCATTTTTCGTGTATGTGCTCCATTTTGGAGCGCCATTTCCGGCATTTGTTGTGTGTGTTCCATTTTGGAACGCCATTTTCGGCATCTGCTGTGTGTGTTCCATTTTGGAACGCCATTTTCGGCCTCTGTTGTGAGTGCTCCATTTTGGAGTGCCATTTCCGGCGTCTGTTGTGAGTGCTCCATTTTGGAGTGCCATTTCCGGCGTCTGTTGTGAGTGCTCCATTTTGGAGTGCCATTTCCGGCGTCTGTTGTGGTAGCGGTCCATTTCCTGAATTGTGCTGTGCGAGATTGTGGCTCATTTTTGAACCGTTACTTGATGAGATGGTCTTTGCTGCTATAAACCTGCGAACACGAAACAAACATTGCATGTATGTGACATGTATGCATGTATGCATGTATATGTATTATATTCCGATGGGTTAGGCCTTCCTTGGTCCATTTCCGAACTGTGCTCCATTTTCGGAGTGCCGCTTCGGCGAGATGTGAAAGTAGTCCATTTTCGAACCATGCTCCATTTTCGGAGTGCCCTTTTCGGCAAGTGATGAGATGATGGTCCATTTCGAACCATGCTCCATTTTCGGAGTGCCATTTTCAGTGAGATGTGATAATGGTCCATTTCCGAACCGTTACTGATAATGATGTGGGCCTCGCCCCAAACTGATACTGATATGGGCCTCGCCCCAAGACTGATACTGATATGGGCCTTGCCCCAAGACTGATACTGATATGGGCCTCGCCCCAAGACTGATGCTGAACTGATGTGAGCCTCGCCCCCAAGCTGATACTGATGCGGGCCTCGGCCCTGGGACTCATCCCCAAACTGATACTGATTCATTTCTGAAACTGACTGTACTGTTGTTGTTCCTGAAGATTCCCCGTGTTCTAAACATCACTGAATTTAATAGTGCCAAGGTTGAATGTTTTTCTCAACATACTCATATTGTAGGAGAGATTCAGCGAAATAATGTCTTTATTATCATTTAAAGAAAAATGATTCGAACATGTAGACCAAGTCAATGTCTATATTAAAAATGCATGATCAAATAAACTAGGAGGGATGATTTCATCATTCGCAACATTGCTTTCTTTCTTGGCCTATGGTTCTCCACCGTTGTCATCCCTTATTCCTATGAATGAAGCTGAGTGGTTGAGAGTTTGGAGGAGAAGGGTTTCGGGTAGGCCAGAGTTGATCATGTAGTTGGGTAGGGGATTTCTGTATGCGTTGGGTTGTTCTCTTTCTAGGTCAGGTATTTTGTGAGCATCAATGAGGTTTTGGATTTCATGCCTAAGGCGGGTGCAGCTGTCAGTTTCGTGGCCTCTCCTCTGATGGAAGTGACAATACAAGCTTAGGTTAAGGTTGGGTGGTATAGGATCTGGAAGGTTTAGGCTCTAAGGGTTTTAGGAGTCCTTGTCCCTTCAACTTCTCAAGTACCTTAGATAACGGCCTCCTCTCAGGTTAGAGAAATGCCGGTTCTTGACGGTAACGACCTCGGCAGTAGCGGGCTTGGTCTCAGCAGGCCCCCCAAAAGTTCTTCTATTCTGGCCATAAAACCTTCTGTTTTCAGCCTCTTCTTCCTCAATATCCATGACAGTTTCCCTCAACTGTCGGAAATCCGCAATCATTGAAGTCATCCTCCTCAACTTGCCATAGATCGAGGGCTTAGTGCCTTGATGATCATTTTAATCTGGTCCTTCTCAGAGGGCCGAGTCTGCATTTTCAGAAGCTGGCATCTCCAGCGGTCTACATACTCCTTGAAGCTTTCTTCCGGCTTTTGCTTAGTGTTCTCCAAATCACGGAGTGACAAGTCAATCTCTAAGTCTGTAACATACTGCTTCAGAAAGGCATCAGCTAGTTCCTTCCAATCTTCCTTAACCTTCTTCTCAAGGTTATGATACCAAACCACAGGTGCCCCCTCGAGTGACATCCCAAACATCTTTTGGACTTGGCGCTGTGATAGGCCCATTGAACTCATGACTGAGACATATTGCTGCAGATGGACCCTCGGATCTCCGTTCCCATTAAACTTGGCCATGTCGGGCATTTTAAACTGAGCTGGCAGCTGTTCTCCGAAGGTCATTGCCTCATAATCTAGCAAATCCTCGTTCTTACCCCTCATTTTGCGGGTAACTGTTTCAACCTGATCCCGAAGCTTCTGAAATTCTGCCTGAGACCCAATCACTTTGCCTATTGCATATTCTGCCATGTCATCATCAAAAGTGGGGACATCATCCCCTAACCCATTCGGAGGCTCCTCACGCCTTACATTCTCAAAATCTCCCCCGGCACGGGGTGCAGCCATATTTGTCATGGCAGTAGTCAAGGCTTGCAACTGTTCAGTAATCTTGGCGAAACCATTTTCCAACTGATCTATCCGGGATACCTCAGTATCTGATTCACTCATGTCTGTTCTCGGTATTTTGGTGAGTCTTCCCTTTTCCCTAACCCAACGGGAGTCTATGATGGCTTTTAGAACACAAAGGTTAGCATGATGTATGTATGCATGGGGTGCATGAGATGCATGTAACATATATAATATTAAAATTTTCACACAAATCGGCCCGTTACCATTTTAGAATTTTTCGGGCTAATTGTCACAGGAGTGAACCCATCCCAGTTTAAATGGCCCAACGAGTTCACATCTTATGACAAGGAGCCCAACTAAAGCCAAATGGTAATGTTCCGAACACAAGTACAAAGTGGCCCATCAACACTTAGACGCCTTTGGCCCAATAGTCATGATATACGTTCTTGTCCTAGTTTAAATGGCCCAACAAGCCCATATCCCATGGCAAATGGTCCAAACGGATCCAAACGACGATGTTCCCAAACACAAGCATAGAAGAAAGATAATATAACAATTTTTATATAATGGCCCATCAACATTTCAGAAGCTTTGGGCCTAATAGTCATACGGTACGAACTTGCCCCAGTTTAAACGACCCAGCAAGCCCGCATTTTTTACAATAGTCCAACTGCATCCAAATGAGGATGGTCCACAAGCACATACTCAAGGAAAATTGTTACTTTAACCATACAAACCGGCCTATGGGTGGGTTAGCAAGAGTATAGACAAAGGCTCTCACCGGCGAAGGATGGCCCACAACTAGGTCTCCCCACTCAAGGGTTCGAGCGACCAAGTGAGCGCACCCTTTTTTATACACTAAGGTACGTGCCAATGAGCTATGGTGTGTGACAGACTGTCAAATGGATTTCCCGTTGTAGATTCCCCAGAGGGAAGGTGGAGCGAGGCTCACTTAAATACCCAAGCCTCTTAGGCTCTTATCGCTTGGTGTTAGGAATAAACAACGAGTCCTTCAAATTAGTCCATCACAAAAGGCTACGAGTAGATGGCTATCTAGGTGCCTTCACAGCTTTTCCTTCTAGAAAGGTAGTGAGTGAAGGAAGACACCAAACCATTACCTAACCTCAAAATGCCTTTGATTAAACCTCATTTTATCCACTATAGACATGGCCATTAAAACATAAATCCAAACATTACAAGACAATATTTCGGGGCCAATTCTCTATCCCCAGTGGAGTCGCCAGACTGTGGGAACACAGGATCTGGGCGACGCATGCTGTCCCGGGCTCGCGGCCCGGTCGGGAGTACGGAGTAGCCACGGGGGACTAAACCGGAGAATAATGGAGTCGCCACCCGGTGTGAACCGGGGGAAATGAGATTTAAGGCCGCACTCACCCCTCGCAAGGGAAGACCTCAAACCGTTGGGTTCGGAATGGTCCCTTACTTATGTCACTTGTAATGAAAGGATTTACATAATAATTTAATCAGGCTTAAGTAACACTTATTCCTAAGAATATCATGCTTCTATATTCATGGGTACAAAATAACACTCATACATACATTTCGCATATATCTCATATCTAATAACACATGTCTAACAAAAACCTCAAAGTAACAATGAACATACAACTTCATTCAGCATATCATATTCATGAAAACACAAGCATACATAATATCCGCACAAGCATACATGTGAGCACTCTTCCAAGTGATACGTGGAATTGTATCCCAAGTACAGACCGTATTACCGTCCATTCGGAATCGGCTACGGAATTTATGTCTGGGTTTCCATCCGATATATCACAAGAAATAATACTCCAAAGTCATCATGGCATAGGCATATGAATCGTAATGCGTTAAATCAAGACCAAGGCAAACGACGCAACTAATGGAATAAACATGTTTTTCATTATTATGTGCACAAAGATAAGAATGACTATGTGTGGTTCCATAAAAAATCACCTAAGAAACAATTATACATGGCATGTGATGAAGATATCTCAGTTCAGTGTGTTCACGTTCGTGTAGCGTTCGTTAACGCGTTCGAACGGAAATGAAACAGAATGCTCACGTTCGAGTAGCGTTCGTAAACGCGTTCGAACGGAAATGAAACAGAATGCTCATGTTCGATCGAGTAGCGTTCGTAAACGCGTTCGAACGGAAGAAAACAGAATGCTCGCGTTCGTATGGCGTTTGATAACGCGTTCGAACGGAAATGAAACAGAATGCTCACGTTCGTATGGCGTTCGTAAACGCGTTCGAACGGAAATGAGACCTGATGCATGATAAGGCAAAAATGCATGCGCGTTCGAGTTGCGTTCGTAAACGCGTTCGAACGGGAACGGACCTGATGCATGAAATGAGACGCAATACATAAACAACAAAATAAAGGGGCGCGGCGAAGTACTGCCGTAAAGGTGGCCTTTTGGGGCTCTTGATCTCTCAAAGGGAGGACCTTTAGACCAACATACTAAGCCCATGCGCGTCACATCACATCATGCATACAAACATAAAGGCAATCATATTATTCTAAGTATGTCCGATTGAACGTGTCTTGCATCCAACCGAACACACATCAACCGGCGCGGCAAAGCATTGTGGTAAAGGGCTTTAACCCCTCCCCATAGGGGATCTTTCATTCCACTTACTAAGCCCATGCGCTCGATTGAGTCATGCATAAATAAGCAACATGCAGAATTTAAGTGACGAAAAATAAATAAATAAAAAAGCAACACAAAACAAGAGAAGGTGCCGTTTACTCAAGTGGTACGTGGAGTTGTATCCCAAGTACAGACCGCACTACCGTCCATTCGGATTCGGCTACGGAATTTACGTCTGGGTTTCCATCCTATATACCACAAGAGACGACACTCTTCCATTTCATTCAAGCCACAACATGCATCCATAAACGACTCTCATGCGAATAGAATTCAATAATAATGACAAAAAAGAATATAAACTAATGAAAATGTACCCTCAGGTCTAACCTTTTAAATCACCTCTCGGATGTACGGTACACGATCGTCGGAAGGGTGGATGCTCCGCAACTCTACCGGTTCACTGGTTCACTGTTCTCGTTCGTTGTCTTACTGTTTTGAGTCGTCGTTCTCCGTCTTTTGCTATTGTTTCCTTGTGGTTTCGCTGCCGTTTCCTCTTTATCTTTTGCTTACTGTTTTTTTAGGTGTCTTCTTCCTGTAATTTTCTTGTGTGTTGTGTATGAGCTAGGGACTAGGGACTATAAGGTTGGTGAAGGGTTCTTTTTATAGGCAAAGGGTTGGGCTTGACAAGGAAAGGGATTTGGCTAATTAAAGAGGGATTTGATTTGGTTTGGTTAAGGAAGCAAGGGATTTGATTTGGTTTGGTTTAGGAATGCAATATTTTAGATTGGTAATTATCTTATTAGATTAGGAAGTCAAATATATGATTGGCTTTAATTGGTTGATTGATTTTAACTTGGTATGATTATATTTTTGATTTAGTATGTGATTTGTTTAATTTAGGCATGATTTTAGTTTAAGTTGGTAATTGTTTATTTTATGTTTGGTATATGTTTTATTTAATTAATTTAATTATTATCTTATTAGTTAATGTTTTAATTAATATTTATTTATTTAATTTGGGATGTGTTTTATGGGCTTTGGGGGGCTAATTGGGCTGGATGTGAGACTAGCAGCAAAACCAGAATTACCGACACCGTTCGAACGCTTCCTCGAACGCGGCACGAACGCCCGCAATCCATTTGACGTTCGAACGTAAACACGAACGCAGCACTAACGAAAACAGTGAACCTTGTTTATTCTGAATTTCCCCTTCCGATGTCTGTTTCCCGTGACCTCCGTGACTTAAAAGGTAGTGTCTCCAAAATGAGACTCATCATAGGGACTTATGTGTAAAAATGTAGTGCCTACAATTTCCTTGTAAGGAAAGACAAAGAACAAAGTCTCTCAAAAGAACTATTGATACTGTCAAAGAAAGTGATCAGGTTGACCAAGAGTCAGATCAACGTGAAAATATTGAGACAAATGAACCTAGACGTAGCAAAAGAGCTAGAATGTCTAAGCCTTTTGGTCCCGATTTTCTGACATACTTGTTAAAAAATGAACCTCAAAACTATAAAGAAGCAATGTCTTCGTTGGAGGCACCTTTATGGAAAGAAGCTATCAATAGTGAGATTGATTCCATCCTAAAAAATCATACTTAGGAGTTGGTTGATCTTCCTCCAGGTTGTAATCCACTAGGCTACAAATGGATATTCAAACGAAAGATGAAACTGGATGGATCAATAGATAAGTACAAGGTAAGGCTTGTCATAAAAGGTTATACACAAAAAGAAGGCCTTGATTACTTTGACACCTATTCACCAGTGACTCGGATCACGTCAATAAGAATGCTCATAGCCATAGCAGTTATATTTGGTCTTGAAATACATCAAATGGATGTAAAGACGACATTCTTAATTGGTGAACTAGATGAAGAGATTTACATGGAAAAACCAGAAGATTTCAATGTTCCTGGTCAATAACAGAAGGTGTGCAAACTTGTAAAATATTTATACGGATTAAAACAAGCACCTAAGCAATGGCATGAAAAATTTGACAAAGAGATGTTGTCAAGTGATTTCAAAATCAATGAGTGTGATAAGTGTGTACACTAAATCAACTAAAAAGGATATATCATTATGTATCTCTACCTAGACGATATTTTGATAATTGGTAGTGATCATTAGATGATTCATTCTACCAAGAAAGTGTTAACCAGAAAATTTGATATGAAAGATTTAGGAGTAGCAGATGTGATCTTAGGAATTAAGATTTCTAGAACATCAGAATGGTATATATTATCTCAGACTCACTACGTTGATAAGATACTTGAGAAATATAATAAAGGAGATCTAAATGTGGCTAGAACTCATGTAGACTTAACTCTTCATTTATCAAAGAATACTAGGTCGAGCGTATCGCAATTAGAGTATTCGAGAATCATCGGAAGCCTAATATATCTCACCAATTGCACACGACCTGATATCGCTCAAGCTGTAAATAGGCATAGCAGATATACGAGTAATCTAGGACATAACCACCGGAAAGCCATAGTAAGAGTTTTTAGGTAACTGAGAGAAACTTCAGGATATGGTCTACATTATAAGAGATATCCTGCTGTTTTAGAGGGATACAGCGATGCTAATTGGATATCTGATACAGTGGATTCTAAATCTACGAGTGGATTTATTTTCACACTTGTTGGTGCAGCCGTGTCATGGAAATCCTCGAGGCAAACATATATTGTCCGGTCTACTATGGAATCAAAGTTCATAGCATTAGATAAAACAGCAGAAGAAGCGAAATCGCTTCGAAATTTCCTGGAGGATATTCCAAATTGGCCCAAACCGGTGACAGGGACAAGCATATATTGTGATAGTCAATCGGCTATTGGGAGAGCCCAAAATATAATGTATAATAGTAAGTCTCGACACATACGTCGCATACATAATATCATACGTCAACTGCTCTCAAGTGGCATAATATCGATCGATTATGTGAAATCAAAGGAAAACTTAGCGAATCCACTTACTAAAGATTTACCTAGAGAGCAAGTTGTGAAGTCATCAAGGGTAATGGGCTTGAAGCCTATTAATTAAGAATTATCACTGTAGAAACCAAACCTAGCTAACTGGAGATCCCAAGATCTAGGTTCAAAAAGGACAACTGAAACTTTGTGTAATTCAAAACAAGCACTGTAGAGTTTTATACTCTTCCCATTTCTATAATGACGCAGAGTGTTGTCTGTCAAGGGTAGGATAAGCTGAGGCTTTTAATGATCACTGTATTATGAGAAGAGTTCTAATGAGGGTAAAGGAAGATTACCTTTTTATAGTAGATCACCTATTTCAAGTAAGAAGTGAGGCCACTTCCATAGGATTTTACAAGCTGACTTCCCTAAAGTGCTTCATAAATCCAAGACCAATGTTATGGCCGAAATAAACACAACCGTAGAACGGGAAATGGTCGAAGTAAATTTGTGTGTTAGCAATTGTCTTGGTTTACACCAACGGCATAACAGTTCAAGACTATGGGTCACTGGTTTGCCAAGTAAATCCGATTTTCATTCACTAGGAAAGGTTCAAGGCGAAAGCTACCTATTTTGATGCAGCTTTAGTTCACGGAAACTCTCTCAAGTGTCTGCGTGAATATTTAGATAATTATGGGGGATTTTTGTAAATTCTCTAAATATGAAGTTTGGATGAAGGAGGGTCATGTCCCTGGGTGGTGCCCTATAGGAAGGGTACAAACATGTAGGGACATGTCCTTTAAAATAGAAGAACACACTTCTAGGCTCCAAATGGTACATAGAAGGGGTATAACCTTAGGAAGGTTACACCCCAAACCAAAAGGTGCCCTTAAGGCACCATTCCATGCCTATATATAGGAGCCTTCGTGTTCATTCTAACAATCCAAGAAAAGTAAAGTCTCATACATTTTATTTTAGAGTCAAGAGAGAGTTCCCACCATTGTCTCAGTTTAAGATCTTGTTAAGGATAGCACCAAGGCGGGGCTAATAAGTTCTTAAAGACAGAGGCAACTCGACTTGGACTACAAATATTCGTCGTTTTCCAGGTTTTTCTTATTCTCTAAGGTTTAGGGTTTATGGTGTATATTGGCATGACTTGATTTCATTGTTGTTCTTGATGCATGTTGATTTCGTTTAATAGCACTTAATTGGCCAACATAAAACACTGAAATTATAAGCATTTATATAAATAATGGATTACGATCACAAGCTCATCTGAACACTAAAATTTGTTTGCGTGTTTCTAAAACCAGGTTAAAAGTATTTTTTTAAAGTTAAATTTATTTGAAATATCTTGATAATATATTCAAAAAAAAAGTTAGTTAAGTAACACTTTTAAAACTTTTGGAAATATTTTTTGTAATTTCTGTATATACTTTAGCCCAGTACAAATAAAATAATTGAACATAGCATTATGAGTTTTGGAAAAAAAAATCAATTTTATTATAAATGATGATTCTTTGTAGAAAATGAGTTGTTTTTAATTATCTAAAAATAAATCCTGAGGTTGACATAATTTCTCTCAATTATATTTTATAACTACAGTTTAGACCTTATCTTCTTTCACATTAAACAATTATTTAGTTGAAATTTGAATACATCTAAATATATAAATATGAATATTATATTTATTTTGAAATTCTTCATATATGTAAGTTCCATTTTTATTGGCAATGTCTGTGACAAAATAAGTTCAATTGAGTTGTAACAAGTCTTGAAGATCTTAGAGCAATTGGACTGGTTTTTGGCAAAGCTAGAGCATTTCCATTAGTGCTGCGTTCGTTGCAGCATTCGAACGTGTGGCATTAGTGGCACTTTCTCCATTGGGTTCGAACAAAATATTCCATAGAGCAAACGTATGTGGTACGTTTGAGTAAGCGTTCGAATTCATGGTGCGTTTAAGTAGCATTCGAACGAGTCTTCCCATTGGGCACATGTTCGTGGTGCGTTCGAGTAATCGTTCAAACGCGACTGTGATCTGAACACGTTTTTCATCCTTTTCACTTTGAAAAACCCTAAATCTTCACCCTACCTATAAATAGAACATGTTGTCACATCCCCAAGTGTTGAAACACAAATCCTTTGAGCCAAAATCCTTCAAAGCTTTCAACCTTATTTGATTCCACCATTAAATACTTCCTTCTTCTTCTTGTCTTCTTTGTTAATGGTGAGAATCTTTCTTTGATAAACCTTCAATACAAACTAACCCAAAATTCCTAAACCTTAAGAGTTATCAAGGAGGAATTTTGGTAGTCAGAGTTTCGGCGCTCAAAGTTATAGAGACAATCCACTCAAAGACTTTAGAGTTTCTAAAGAAAATCGTGGGTTACGGGCTTGAGGAGTTCCTTGAGTTCTTGCAGTCTATAGTACTTGAGTCGGCGGAGTCGCCATCATAGGTCTTGACCATCGCTGTAAGTTCTTCTCTATATAGTGGATTGGGCTGATAGCCGAGATACCCGGAGTGGTTTTTTACTCGCACGAGTTTTCCACTTCGTCACCAAAATTATTGTGTTGATTTTGTGTGATTGCTTTTAATATTCTGCATTATATTTTAATTGTTTGATATTGAGGTTGCTTGTTAGAAATTCATAGAATCAATAATCAGGACTTGTCTTGATTTATTGTGTTATTTCCGCATAGGGTCATAACCTTGGATAATTACGAACTTTCAATTGGTATCGGAGCTTGATCTTGATCCTTGACCCATTTGTTATGGATCGTAGTCAACCTTTAAATTATCCGCCATTTTTTTATGGCACATAATACTTAAATTGGAAGGTTCGCATGAGAGTGCTCCGTAAGTCCTTATATAAGAGGGTTTAGATGACATTAGAATACGGGTGGAAACCTCTCGTAGTTATAGTTGATTGGGTCTTTTCCCCTAAAGATAAATTGACCTGGACCAAATATGATTTTGACGCTGACAATAGGAACAACAAGGCAATTAATGTCATTCATGGTGCTGTTTGTTCTGCTAAATTTAGGAGAATCTCTGTGTGAGATAGCCAATGATGCTTGGGATATCCTGCAGACTGTGCATAAGGGCACATTGTCTGTTAAAAATAATAGACTCCAGGATCTTGCTACCAGGTTTGAGGTCGCCAATATGAAAAATAATGAGACCTTTGATGAGTTCTACACTGAGATTAACGATGTCGTTAACTCAAGATTTAACCTAGGTGAGACTATCCCTACCAGTAGGATAGTTAGGAAAATTCTTAGATCTCTGACTGATAAATTCCTACTGAAGATTACCGCCATCGATGAAAGCAATGACCTCGATCAGCTTAAATTAGATGACCTCGTAGGAAGACTGCAGGTTTATGAGATGAAACTTCCTGGTTATAAAAAGCTAAAAACTATAGCGATGAAGATCACGAAGGAAGTTGTTCATGATCCATCTAGTGATGATGATGATACCCTCAAAGATCATGATTTGGCCATGTTTGGAAAGAGATTTAAGAAATTTCTTAAGCTTAAGAAGAATGGTTTTAGCAGTGATAGAGATATGGATGATAGGCTTGGAGAGATTAAGCATGAGAGATTCTAGAGAGGATATGGGTAGTATATCCTGTGGTATCCAGTGCCATGAATGTGAAGGTTATGGGCATATTCGACCTGAGTGCCCTACATACCTTAAGGCTAAAGGTAATAGAGTCATGGCAGCCTCCCTTAGTGATTCAGAAGGTGGCTATACTTCTTATAAGTCTCTCAATTTTATGGCATTTACTGTTAGTGTGTCTGGTGAGGGAGAGGTTATTATTAGTGATGCTGATGCTAATTTAGAATTCTCCCACGATGAGTCTGTAGATGAGGATAGTTTTCAGGTAGCTTATGTTGAACTGTTTAATGAGAGTTTAGCTATTAATAAGACTAATATAAAGGTTAATAAGAGACTGAAAGTAGTAGAGCTATAAAAGAATCAAGCTCGAGCCAAATTTGAGCAAAGCCTCTTGATGGTAGATGACCTGAAGGAGAGGAATATAGGCCTAGTTGATAGGGTCTAAACTTTAGAGGCCGATCTTGAAAATGCTAGAACCCAGTTGTCTTCATTTTCCAGTGGGATTAAAAAACTAGACTGCATGTTAGGTATTAGTGTTGAGCCTAATTGAAACAAGGTGTCATTATTTAGAGCTGTGTCTAACCCTCCTAAACATGACTTAGGTAAGAAGCCTATTGAATGTAGTTATGTGATTCCTCCATTCACAAATTACAGTTTTAGCGACAAAATTTAGCGACGGAATAATCTGTTTCAAAATTTAATGACGGAATTGAAATGGATAATGAAATTAGGGACGAAATTTAACGACAAAAAAGTTCCATCTCTAAATTAGAGACAGAAACAAACTTTAGTCGCTAATTAGAAATTGATTATTATTCCGTCGCTAAATTCATCTAGAAATGAAATTTTTCCGTCGCTATTAGAAACATAATTAATATTCCATCGCTAAATAGAAACAGAATCTTTATTCCGTCGCTAATTTTAAATTTTCATTTTTATTTTAATTTAATTTCTAATTTCCAAAACTATTGGTAATTAGAAACGAATTTTTCCCGTCGCTAATTAAAAACAGAAGTAAAATTACGTCGTTAATTAGAAACAGAATTAAAAATCCGTCGCTAATAGACACATAATCTTTATTTCGTCGCTAATTTTAAATTTTCATTTTTATTTTATTTTAATTTTTAATTTCCAAAATTATTGGTAATTAGAAACATAATTTTTCCGTCGCTAATTAGAAACGGAATTATAATTTCGTAGCTAATTTTAAAATTTTCAATCCCCCCAGTAATCCTTTCAGCGCCACTTTATTTTTTAAATAGAGACGGATTTTCCATCGCTAATTAGAAACGGAATGAAAATTTTGTTGCTAATTAGAAACCGAATTAAAATTCTGTAGCTAATTAGAAACGGAATTAAAATTTCGTAGCTAATTTTAAAATTTTCAATCCCCCCAAAAATTTAATCCTTTCGGCGCCATTTTTTTTATAAAATAGAGATGGATTTTCCGTCGCTAATTAGAAACAGAATTATAATTTCGTTGCTAATTAGAAACAGAATTAAAATTCTGTAGCTAATTTCTAAAATTTTCAATCCCTCTAATATTTTCAAAAATTTCCCGCCTTAAGAAAATTTCAAATGTCTAAAATTGAGAAATCTTCCCGCTTCTCTTATTTTTTTCCTTCTATATATCCACCACAATCTTTTTAACTCCAAACTCCAATACATCATCCAAAAATTTTCTACTCAATTCCATATACCATCAAATTTTTATTTTCCTACTCAATCCCATATACCATCAAATTTTTTCATACCTCAACTCTCATTATCAATCTCTCATTTTTCTTATCTCCACTTTTAAAATTTCCTAAGAAACAAACATTAATGTCCACTCGCAGTGGATATTACGGTGTCTTGTGGAATTGAAGATTTATATATAACATACAAAAAGTCATTTTTTTAAAATTTTCTACCATTCAAAAATTTTAAAATTTTCCCGTATCTAAAATTTATAAATTTGCTCTCTCTACAATTTATAAATTTCTCACATCTATATAATTATAAAATTTCACACTTCTCCAAAATTTTAAAATTTTTTCCTTTCTAAAATTTTAAAAGTTTCATGCATTTTTAAAATTTTAAAATTTCCCGCCTCTCTAAAATTTTAAAATTTTCGTTTTTAATTTTTTTTAAATATATAGCTATGGAATAGCTACGGAAATTCCGTCTCTAATTAGCAACAGAATCTTTATTCCGTCCCTAAATAGTAACAAAAAATTATGTTTCTATTTAGAGAGGGAAATACTTTTGTCGCTAAATAGAAACGAAATTTCCGTCGCTATTTAGCGACATAATAATTTCCATTGCTAATTTTAGCGACGGATGACATATTTCCGTCGCTATTTTTTTTTGCGACCAACAAAATAGAGACGAATTTTTTCCGTCGCTAGTGGTCAGTTAGCTACGGATTTTTCCGTCGCTATTTGACAGTTTTCTTGTAGTGATTTGTTCCTCGCTATTTTATATGATCTGTACTCGTGATATAACTCCATGTACCATTGGATTTTGACAAGAAATGTTGTGTCTTTGTATTTTTTTTTTTTACGCTCGTATCAACACTGAAAAATCAAAAAAATATATATATAAATTGCAAAAGATCAAAAATATTTTATGGCTTGTTCGAGCATGAAAAGCATGTGCATGTAATCCTGGTATGTAGGATATATGGTTATCCTTGTATAATTCACTTTTATTTTATGCATGAGTGTGTGTGATAAAAACTCTTGGTATATCTTATACTTGCACCTCACATACACCGCTTTATTTTGTCAAGGCTTGGTCGCACGTATGATTTTTTGGACTAGCAATCTAATTTCTACCATACTTTATTCACTAGATAGTATGACATTTGACTATATAACATTATTATACCCTTGTATAAGCAAAAATAAATATAATAACAAAAAAAAGGAAATTTACATGAGACTCAAGTGCAAAAGAGCCAATGGGGAAAAATTCAAAAGATAATGGCAAAAACATTTCACTTGAAAGAGTCGTTATTTATGAGCTCATGATAGTTATGGGAAAATAACATAACATGCAACCAATGTTACTTATTTTCAAACCTAGTGGTGCTGGGTTTGAACATCTATTTTGTGGACTTGGTTTGTTAGGAAATGGATTTCTTTGGCTGTTTCCAGCTCATAAAATAAGGTCTTAAGCCTTGATTCGTTGTGCACTTATTTTTTCACGCAAGTGCTTGTTATGCTTTGGTGTTTATGTCATATGCATAAGTGTTGTATTTAGCCAAATCTAAAGTGATGCATATTATTTCATGTCATAAAACAACTAAATACTAACTGTGTGGGCCTGTTAGTGAGGGGGAGTAAGTTTTGTTTTTGTTTGCTTACACTCTTGCATGAGTTATCTCCAATAATTTTCCCGATACCTTCATCATTTGTTATTTCGTGACAAAAATAGGGAGAGTAGATTAAGGAGGAGTAGTAGTGTAGAATATCCATTTGATATCTTCGTTTTAAGGAGAGTTAAGATTAAGAGAGATAATGATATTTACTTGTACATGCATGAGTTTTATACCTGCTTAATTTTATTCTTGATAATCCAAATACTTTTCACGGTATATTGTTGTTTGTGGATGTTTCAGGTAAGCATGTTTGTTGATGAGGTGGCATTATTTTGAAGACTACTTGGTTAGGTGTTAGATCAAGTCTTAATGTAATAAGTCACTGTTTTGATGGTTGAAAGTTGGCCATTTTCTTTTTGGGACTATTACTGTAGTCTTTATATTAGGTAGTGTTTTTTCACGGATTGCCAAAGGGAGAGATTGTAAGTTCCATTTTTATTGGCAATGTCCGTGAAAAAACAAGTTTAATTGAGTTGTAACAAGTCTTGAAGATCTTGGAGCAATTGGACTGGTTTTTGGCAAAGCTGGAGCATTTTCGTTAGTGTTGCATTCGTTGCAGCTTTCGAACGTGTGGCGTTAGTGGAACGTTCTCCATTGGGTTCGAATAAAATATTCCAGAGAGCAAACGTTCGTGGTACGTTCGAGTAAGCATTCGAACGAAACATTCAAGAGAGCAAGCGTTCGTGATGCATTCGAGTAGCGTTCGAAATAGTCTTCCGAGTGGGCACACGTTCGTGGTGTGTTCGAGTAATCGTTTGAACCCGATTGCGATCTGAACGTGTTTTTCAGCCTTTTCACTTTGAAAAACCCTAAATCTTCACCCTACCTATAAAAAGAATATGTAGCCACCATCCTCAAGTGTTGAAACACAAATCCTTTGAGCCAAAATCCTTCAAAGCTTTCAACCTTATTTGATTCCACCATTGAAGACTTCCCTCTTCTTCTTGTCTTCTTTGTTAATGGTAAGAATCCTTCTTTGATAAATCTTCAACACAACCCAACCCAAAATTCCTAAACCTTAAGAGTTCTCAAGGAGGAAGTTTCATAGTCGGAGTTCCGATGCTCAGAGTTGCAGAGACAATCCACTCAAAGACTTCATAGGTTCTAAAGAAAACCGTGGGTTACAGATTTTTCACTTCGTCACCAAAATTATGATGCTGATTTTGTGTTATTTCTGCATAGGGTCAGAACCTTGGATAATTACGGTTGTTTGTTAGAAATCCATAAAATCAATAATTAGGACTTGTCTTGATTTATTATGTTATTTCTGCATAGGGTCAGAACCTTTGATAATTACGAACTTTCAATGTATATATGAATATGTCAAAAAATATTATTTACACATGTTTATCCTCGTAATTTTTATTGGCTCTTTCAGTATGTAATTATACTTCATCAAGCGACTCTTTAAAGTGAATCATGTAGACTCAAGTGTCCTTTACTTATAATTAACTTGTATATAATTATGTGGGTATTTTTGGTAAATGAGAAAAGTGAAATATAAAAGTTTATTTATTGTCCAATTTAATTACAAATGATTATTTAGTCTTTTCATATATTTTGACAAATTTTTGTAAGCTTTCTTTTGTAAAGTAGCATTGCTGTTCTTTTATTTACTGATCACGTGATTTATTTTAAGTTACTTTCGTGATGACTGCCCTTAATCTTTGAACTCTAGAGCCTTTATTCATGCTGTGTTTTACCAAAATGTGATACAGTGTATGTGGTTAATTTTATGTTTCGATTTTTAAATTTGTTAGACCTATTTGCCCTTGGATTTTTCATGTATTTACCTAGTCCACGTTCAAAACAGTGAGAGACATAATCATCAATGAAAAACAGGGCCAAATTCCGGGCCCTCAATCAATGAAAGCTCTCTCTGAAGTCTGAACAAAAAAGCTCTATTTGGTAAAAGGCAGAAGGAAACAAGAAAATTTACACATCTTTTATTTCAACAATTCTGGTGTTGTGATTCCTGTGGGATTTATTTGTCTTCTTTATAATTTCGGTGTTGGGATTGCGGATTCATTTATTTAGATTCCCGATTAAAAATTTCATAGTGTAAATTTATAAATTAATACATTTTAAAAATTTCGAGTATATTGATACGCTTTTAAAAATTTCTTCCTATGGGAAGTTGAACTACGTCAGTGTCCATCGATATAGTCATTACATATAGATTGACCATTCACGAGTATCTCATAATAAGAGCCGGGTCAAAATGTATGTTGTTTTCTCTAATTATTTTTAACATTAACCCATTGATTCTCTAATGAATGATTTATTCATAACTGTTATGAAATTAAATTTTCTATTCGTAATAGAAAGAATTGAGTGCTCTAATCGTTCAAGTACTGAATCAACCTTGAAGGAAGATACTCATCTACTTGTCGCAAGAAGAAGTGAACTTCATATCTATGTAAAACATCATCAACTACCCACCAAATCATGTCCCCAAAGTACGTAGCTATTGGTCGGGATTTATAAAATTATTTATAAAATAGTAGTATTTTGTGAGTAATTTTAATCCTCATTTAACTTCATTTTAATCTCTATATCACTAACCGATCTATCACGTGTGTGTGTAAGTTAGCTAACTCATACACTCATGAAAAGACTCGAATCATCGACTACAAAAATAAGGCGATGAGGTGCATAACCAACTCAACTAAAGAGTTACTTCTTCTTTTTTTATTATTTAGCATAATGACAACCCAATCACCTCTCTCACCCATGCAAGCGAGCTTCAAACCCCCGAACTCTTACTTTCAATACAAAATTTTTATCAATTAACTAAAGAGTTGTTTACATTACTATAATTTCTTAATTATACCATAACTCTTTTGTTTGGTTCTCTTCTCACAATATAAATTTAGAATGGATAAAAACAAAGGGAAAAATGAAGAAATAAAATTGAAATAGTGTTCGATTTTCTCTTCTAATCTTGTCCTCTTTTTCTTTATATCTTTCTTCTTTTTAGGTGAATCAAACACCTATAGGATAGAAAGAAATGTTTCTATTTTACTGTAACTTGATTTTCAAAAGTTGTATTGAAACTTAAGATGATACATAGTTTCTCACCATGACTTTGTTTCATTTGTTAACATTTTCAAGATCATCAAGTTCACATTTGAAATGATCAAAATCCATGACAGCTGTTATAAAGGACTTGGATTCAGTGCTGATCAAGCTGTTCTTTGTACAAGTTTTTTTTTAAAAAAAATGATTAGTAGTTATTGAATAATAATTTAAATATAATTGAATCATAATCATATATTATTATTAAAACACGTGTCGCAAGAGATTATAAAAAGATTATCACCACAGCCGGCTTTGGAGGATAGACCACCTATATTGTTGTGATCTAGAGAAAAAAATTAGGGGAAAAATTTATGACCTAAGACTTCCAAATCATTTCATATATGGTTACTAATTAATAACTTTGATCAAGCTTAGGGTCTCCATTTGCAGGGATTCTCTAAGGCCACCAAAGTCTCAAAATCGGCCATGAATTATCACAGTTTAACACTGAATTTAAATTGTATTATATATATTTTTTCTGATTTTCCCAGTTGTTGGGGGAGAGGGAGAGTCTCTTCGAGCTCACAAATGACAATAACAAAGCATTCACGAAATTTTTAACAAAAAAGAACTTTTTCTAGAATTGCTTTTGTGAGAAATCTTTTTCAACCTGGACGGCAGCTACATTCTCTTTATTTTCTGTTTGGTAATTATGTTGCCTTTTTACAAAAATATAAAATAAAATAAAAACATGAGATTCAATTACTTCTCTTGTTCAAGGTTACCATTAGAGCTGTAAAATGGCTTCATAAAAAGCTTGTAATGTTTACTACAACTTCACTAATAAGAGAGAAAGTGAAGATCATTTTCTATTAGATTAAAGTGTCACCCTTGTTACTGTGCTTTCCGTTCTTGAATCTTGGTTCTTAGTTTTTCTGGTTTCTTCTTCTTGGTATCAGTCTTGTTGCTTTGATTCTGGGCAACTTGAAGGTGTATATATATATTTTGGAATCATTGGAAACCCCACCGCCAAATCACGTTTTCCGAGCTTAAATAGAGCAGGTAAAACCCCCGGCTGTCCCATATTCATATAAGAAACGTACTCCTTGAATTTGAACCCAAAACCTCAAGGTGAAATCTTGAGCTCTACACCACCAAACCACGACTCTTGGGGATATTATATAGATAAATTATATAAACAACGATTTACTCTTCAAAAGTAAATATTTCATTTTAACAGACTATATAAGAAGATATTGAAGTATTTTTTTCAAATATTAGACGGAAAAGTGGATAATAACTCAAATAGTAGAGGGGAAAGGGAAGGCAACTTATAATTATATATTTGTATAATTAATTCGTCACTTAAACACATGGTCAATAATTCAAATATTGACATGGGGTGCATTCACAAACAGGCATGACACATTGTTCACTCACTCATACAGTGTTTTTTATTTCTTCAAGATTAGACAATAATATAGACAATGGAGTGAGAGGGTAGAAAAATGAGACTAAAAAAGAAAGGAAAAAATAAACAATAAAACACTGAAATTATAAGCATTCATAGAAATAATGGATTGCGATCACACACTCGCTGCTTGAAAATTAAAATTCGTTTGCGTGTTTTTAAAACCATGTTAAAAGTATTTTTTAAAGTTAAATTTATTTGAATATCTTGATAATATATTCAAAAAGTGTTGGAAAAATGGTCCCTAGTAAGTATTTTGAGGTACAATTTTAAGCATGGTCCACTTCGTGTTGGTGGTTGTTTTTTAGTGATTCGGATACTCCTCCATGAGTAGTTCGGAATGATATATTCATATGCTTAAAATGATGCTTAGGTGAATGAGAAATTGTTGCTCAAAGTTCACCCATTGGTGTTGGAAAATAAAGAGAAATTAGCTTATCCCACATGGGAAATCTAATAAAGGAAAATTGTGTTTATATATGATTACTAATATGTAAATGGGTAAGTGTTATAAGGATAGAGGCTCTCTCCACGTGGGCGCGCTAGGGAGTGCAAATCAAAATCCGATCAGGCCTGACTCGTGTGCACCTGCACGTCCTGCGTACACGAATGCCGAACCAAATTATGTGGGTCTGGCCTAGTCAATTTTTGCAAGCCTCTTTATTTTTTTTCCAAGCCTTTTGAAGTTTCATAACAGTTAAATTAATTTTATTAATTAACTTGGTGGTTACTTCAAATTAAAAACCTCCCACTAATGTGATTTAATTGGCATGTTTATTTTCTTTTAATATGGGCAGTGTTTTTCATTTTTTTTTAGAGAGAAGATAAAACAAATTTTTTGAGGTTTTCTACGCCGTTTTTGTTGAGAGAGTTCAAACACTTCGTGATTAGGGGACGAATTTGTTTTAAGGAGATTGTTGCCGCATCAACAAGCCTCGGAATCCTCATTGTTTTCTTCTTGCTGGTTCGGTACTGCACTCCATTTCATGTCGCTAGTTCGTTGCTGCACCGCCGTCTTCTATTGTCCAGAGACTGTTTTACTTTTATTATTCTTATTGTATTTATTGTGCCTATCTTGTTCTGTATTTACTCTTTGTTCAGATTTCTTGTAAGAACACAATAACCTAATATTTTGTAATAAAAAGTTAGTTAAATAACACTTTTAAGACTTTTGGAAATATATATTTTCTGTAATTTCTGTATATACTTTCGTCAAGTACAAATAAAATAATGGGAACATAACATCATGAGTTTTGAAAAAAAAAATCAACTTTATTATTGATGGTGATTCTTTGTAGAATTTGAGTTCTTTTTAATTATCTAAAAATAAATCCAGAGGTTGACATAATTTCTCTCAATTAGATTTTCAAACTACAGTTTAGACCTTATTTTCTTTCACATTAAGTAATTATTTAATAGAAATCTGAATACATCTAAATATATAAATCTGAATATTATATTTTAATTGTTTGATATTGAGGTTGCTTGTTAGAAATCCATAAAATCAATAATTATGACTTGTCTTGATTTATTGTGTTATTTTCGCATATGATCGGAACCTTGGATAATTACGAATTTTCAATGTATATATGAATATGTCAAAAAATATTATTTATACATGTTTATCCTCGTAATATTTATTGGCTCTTTCAGTATGTAATTATACTTCATCAAGCGACTCTTTAAAGTGAATCATGTAGACTAAAGTGTCCTTTACTTATAATTAACTTGTATATAATTATGTGGGTATTTTTGGTAAATGAGAAAAGTGAAATATAAAAGTTTATTTTTTGTCCAATTTAATTACAAATGATCATTTAGTCTTTTCATATATTTTGACAAATTTTTGTAAGCTTTCTTTTGTGAAAGTAGCATTGCTGTTCTTTTATTTACTGATCACGTGATTTATTTTAAGTTACTTTCGTGATGACTGCTCCTAATCTTTGAACTCTCTCCTTTATTCATGCTGTGTTTTACCAAAATGTGATACAGTGTATGTGGTTAATTTTATGGGTTATTTTTGGATACCGCCATTGAAATACCATCATTAGGGGAAATAAGTGAGTGAGCATATGTATATACTCTCTCTCAAATTGATGAAGCCTCATAATTAAGGAGAGGTACCTAAAAATAACCATTAATTTTTTTGTTTATTTTTTTGTAGCACCTATAAACCAAATTTATAGTAAGAATATATAGAATTATGCCAAATGAAATCTATATTCAAAAAAAAAAAAAAAAAAGGATGAATTCTATATTTCAAATGAATTCTATGTGCCAAATGAATTCTATATTAAAAAAAAAAAAAAGGATGAGAAAATAATCTGAATTTCGATTCTGCTTTGTAGAGTAAGAAAACAGAAAATGATTTTTGAAATATGGACCAGTATTCAGTGTTGAATTTAGCATAATTGAATCTTAATCATATATTATTGTTATACATACATGAGTGACGTAAAATTATAAAAAAAAAAAAAATTAATAACACAAAAAGGATTAATACTACATCCTAATTCTTGAAATTGTATGATCTTTTATTAAAAAGATAAAACTATTTTTTTAATGAAATATCTCAACATGAAAAGAGTCGTCTTATATTCCAATTAAATTGACACCTAGAACCTTAGCAAAGAACAAACTATCGAGAGAGACTATTATTAAAAGAAATGAATCATAACATATTACAAGGATATGTGATGAACACTAAAAAATATATATATATTAAAAGAAAAATTAATCATTTTACACTTATAGTTTCATTAATCCCCTTAATTAAGCACATTTGTTAAATAATAATTATATTTATGTTTATTGTGATTTTTATATTTTATGTAGGTGAAATAATACTTTCGATGCATATATAGAAAAATGGACTTGATAATTGGATTTTGGTGGCCGGAAGTTTAATAGGGCGTTCTAACGGTGTATAATTTCGGAAATTTCAACCATGTGCAATGCTCATATTTTGGACATAACTTTTTACTCTGATATATCGATTGAAGTGATTCCAGTTCCAGATGAAAGAATACTCAAATATATACAACTTTACTGTTGACAAGATTTTCTAATTCTGAAGTTTTCAAGACCGAAATTAATGAAAAATCCAAAGTGTATTATATGAATTATTAAAGTCAAAATAAAAAAAAATAAAAATAAAAATCATAGATCCACCAACCATGGCATGTTTGGTGCCATGTTTGGTGAGAAAGTGATAGCTTTGCAAATTGCAAATACCTTACAATTTGCAAAGTAAATGAGGTGCTCTACACCTTATTTTTCCTCAGCCCGGATTCCATAGTTTTCTCTACAAAATTGTGGAATTCTAGCTCGTGTGTTTTATTTTTTTTAAAGATTTTTTGTAATTTCTTTTATTTCAGTAATAAAATTATGTGTGTTTTTATTAAAATATGAGTAGCTAATTTTTTTTTTTTTTTTGTTGGGATAAAAGGAGAAGCTTTTAATATGAAAATTTAGATTAATCTCACTTATATTATAATATATAAATTATAATTTAATGACTAATATTTAATTTAATTCTGGATTAATTATTGACAAACTTTGTTACCGCCTACATGACTGATTTTATTTATTTCGCATAATGGAGTACCTAATTGGACTTGTTATAGATAAAAGTTATCACCTCCTTCATGGCTGGTTTTATATGTTTTTGCATAATAAATTTCTGAAATAAATTAATTGGGTAATAACGACAATTCATATATTATAAAAAGTGAGATTTCTAAATTTGAAATATTAAAAGTGGATCCCATAACCCCCAGTGTTTTATTTTATTGTTGAAGTTTAGATTAAAATTTTCCAATCACTTTAAACAAATCAAGTATTTTTATTTTTATTTTTATTCAAATTATTATTTTATTTTACTAAATCTATTCCATGTGGATCGACCCCGGACTTACCGGATTATTTTATTACTTCGACACTCTTATATTTGGGAGTAAAGAACCATTTTTTGAGCGTGTCAAGTTTTTGGCGCCATTGTCGGGGAATAAAATTTAGTAGATAGAATAATCGTTGTAATTAATTTTTTTCTTTTTCTTTTTATATTTATATTTATATTTTTGTATTTATTTTTATTTTGTTATATTTTCTGCATTTAATTTTTTTTCCACTTGTTTAGTATTTTCTTTTTGTAAGTATTGTATTTGTATTTTTAAATTTTAGCATATAGTTTAAAATTAAGTTGCATGAAACACTGGTCTTGATCATCTAGCGGTAGATTAAATAAAGAGTCTCAATCACTTTCATCGTCTGTCAAAATGGTCAAGAACCAAAATGAAAATTCACATGCCCGAGTTGAAAACCCAGTTGATCAAGAAGAAAATGAGTCTCATCATGGCGATCTTAATAATCTTAGGACACTCAGACAATTCATGAATCCCGATAGGACAAGATCACCATCTTGCATTATTTTTCCCCCAGATACATCACGTTTCAATTTTAAGTCAGATGTCATCCAACTTTTACCCACATTCCACCGTCTAGAATCAGAAAATCCTTATTGTAAGTGTTCCTAGAACATGCCAAGATCATCTAAGAGTGATTTGTGTGTGAATAAACAAGAGGAGTTGCGAAAATACTCACAATGCTTGGTAGAAAAAATTTAAAACTTTCATGGATGTGTAGAAGCTCCAAGCCTTCAAATTGAATTCTAAACTCATGGATTTGTTTCCCTATCACCTTCATTTGTCTCTTTAATGTGTTAGCAAGAACAAAAGAAAGAAAAATTGCTCTCTAAGAGAAGCAATGGTGTTCGGCCAAGGGGAGAGGAGGGAGAAGAGAGATGAAGTTGTTTTTAATAATTTTAGTTTTCTAAAAACTAATAATAAAAACAATAATTCAAAAAGTGTATATACCTTTTTCAAAAGAGCAAAGTGTGTTGGACAAGAAACCTTTAAAAGCTCCTAACCACTTCCATCACTCAAGTGACTTGTTGATGTAAGTTGGTGAGCTCCACTTTTAATTCCAAATTTAAGTCAGACAATCCAACACACAACTTCGCTCGGGCCCGGGTTTGTTTAATTCCGAATTAAACGAATTTACCGTTGCGACTTAATTAAATCCAATTTAATTAAATAATAATGCCTCGCAATATTATTTACGTAAGTCGCTTACGAATTAATTAGAATTAATTTGTTCGCTCGAATTAAAATCCAATTTTAATTCCGCATTGAAATCTAATTTCAATTAATATATCCGATATATTATTTTAGCCCAAATAAATAAATTAAATAGTAAAATCCAATTTAACTATTAAATTTACTTTACCGATTAATTCCAAATTAATCGCGTTCTCTCTTCTAGTCTAATTAATCCCAGATTAATTCTTGACCCAATTAATACCATATTAATTTTCTCTTTGGTAATTAATCCCAGATTAATTTATTGCCGTAATTAATCACAGATTAATTTTCTCTCTCATAATTAATCACAGATTAATTCTTATTCGAGTCAAATGTCATCGGTGAATCTTCGGGAAGCGACCCAAGAGATCCCTGGATATGTTGGCAGTAAATACGGTCATCGGACTATCCGAATACGTGCGTACCTGGTACCACGTTCTTACCGATTTACAAGACATGGTTGGCTTCTAGAAAAACACCGTGTCTGCCCAATTCTCCAGAAATATTCTTTAAAGGAATATATAATCTTTGTCAGGCGTAGTTTACGTAGTATTGCGTATTACGATCCAGTATCAGATGTCACATACTAGGCCTGGGACTGGAATTGTGTCTGCCCCGCACGAAGCATATATCGGATCTCTGGTAACTAGTCTCTATAATCAGATAATCATGACCTAGTCATATTATCCCGATGACTGCAGTACTTAAGAGTATTAGTTCCGTATCCTATGTGATCATCATCTCCATATGATTGAAGTGATACTTCCATATTGACATCACACCCAATACACTATGATTCTCAGTATACCCAGAAGAGGCGTACACAAAACCTGTCAAAGCCCCGGACGACCAAAACCAAAGCATACTGATTGTCGCAAGTATTAGCGATACAAGTCTCAGGTTAAGACCAAATACACCTACCCTGATTCGGATTCCCATAGACACATAGTCATACTATCAATGGGATTCCAAGGGGTCTATCCAGAGCGAAGCTGTTTCCGTACCATCGGTAAACAAAACCTCATATTACACTTGCATGAGTATCCAATACTCAAATATATGAGAACTATACTGTTACACTTCCATAACACGCACAAGTGTAATACTAGTCTATTCTGCATTATCGATGTCCAGTCTCGATAATACTACAACTAGGGATATTTAATGATTAAACCTTACGTGGATTAATAATGTCCGATATCTTATTAATCTGGTACTAATCTTATGGACTTTTATCATTTATATATCCCGGTAATCCAATTACAAATGATAAAAGAGCAATTTCCTTTGTCACATAGTTAATTTGTACAACAACACCATGTTCTGTACAAATAGTGATGCTATAGGTCATAATTGTCCAACACTTATGGAACTTAAGGGAATTTGAAGAGGTATTAACACTTGCACATACCAAAATTGCAGTATGAATATAATTCGATTAAAGTTTTTTCCCTTTTCTTTAAAGGATAAAACTAAAATTTGGCTGCAAAACCTTAAGTCAGGATCCATCCTAACATGGGATGATTTGTAAGAATAGTTTTTAAAACATATTCTTTCCCCTCATAGGACAAACTCCTTTAAGAGGAGAATCACAACCTTCACACAAGACTCTGGGGAAATATTTTACCAATATTGGGAGAGGTTTAAGGAGATGTTAAATGTTTGTCCATATCACGAGTTTGAAACATGGAGGCGGGTTGCCAACTTCTATGAGGTTTAACACCCCAAGGTAGACAAGTAGTGGAGATGATGTGTAATGGTGAGTTTAGGGATAAAAATCATGAAGATGCACTAGATTACCTAGAACACATAGCAGAGGCTGCACAACAATGGGACACAGTTGGCACTTATGAGTCGCCTGTAAAACCACAGCCATCTAGTAGAGGTATGTTTAACCTTAGGGAATACCATGACCTTTCTGCTAAGTATGCATCTCTAGCTAAAAAGTCTAGGCATTAAAAAAGAGGAAAAATGATCATGTCAAGTCAATTCAAGAAGTCACTTGTCAAATCTGTAATTCAAATGAACATATCACACAAGTTTGCCCAACCTTGTCAGCATTGCAAGAATATCTTCATGACCAAGTCAATTCCATAAACAATTTCAATAGACCAAATCCAAACCCAAACTCACAACCTACAATTCTGGTTGGAGAAACCATCCAAACTTCAATTGGAGAAATGATAACCAAGCACAACCATCGCAACAACCTCCTCAGGTACACCAGAATTTCTGAAATTCCCAGAATTATACATCATAAGTCCCACCACCTAGGAAAACCCTTCAGGACACCTTGCATGCATTCATTGAGAAATATGAAGCCATCAATAACCAAAATATGCAAATATTGATTGATCTGAAAGATACTTTCTCCAAATTCACATCTGCTTTGACCATTAATAAGAAAGAAAAGTTTCTTGCACAACCACAGCCAAACCCCAAGAGTCATCAAAACCCTCACGAAGGTAGTTCTGGTAGTCAACTCATAGACCAAGTTAAATCTGTTATTACTATTCGCAGTGGTAAGGTCATCCACAGACATATTCTTGAAGCTCGCAAAGATGAAAATAAATCATATTCAAAGGGTAAGAAAGTGGTTGATGAACCATTACCCGTCGTTGATAACAATTTTTCTCATGCACCTCTATTTCCACAGCCATTAAGAACAAAGAAATTGAACCATTTCCCAGAGATATATGAAATATTCAAACATATAAAGGTCAATATTCTTTTGTTAAATGTCATCCAACAGATTCCGTCTTATGCCAAATTTTAGAAAGATTTGTGCACCGTTAAAAGAAAACATAAGGTAAGAAAGAAAGATTTTCTAGCTGAACATATAAGTTTCATTTTCTCAACCAATAATGCATTAAAAAAGAACCTGGTTGTCCAACAATTTCATGTATTATTGGAAATCAAAAACTTGAACATGATTTGCTTAATTGTAACGACCGGGGATTCTGACTACTGAGATTATGAGACGAATATCGCATAATAAAAATTATAATTGGAAACATAAACCCTCGTGAAATGATTATCGGAAGTTTCTTCGAGAATTCGATATTAGATGTTATGATGTTCCACTTCGAACGGACCATGGTATTTGGGGCGTAACATTTTCATACGAACTCCGATTTTTAGGAATTTTATATCGTCAGAAAGCTGACATCGAGATCTACAAATTTCATGTTGAATATTTTTCCAAATTCAAACCAGAAGTAAGCCGAAAAGGCAAGCCAAAAATCTAGATGAATATTACCATGGACTTATCTAGAAAAGTCTCCATTTTTCTCCAAATTTCTATAATTTTCTACAACATTCCAAATATCAAACAACTCATTGTATATAAAAGAGTATTATTCAAGGTTTCCCAAAATTAAAAAAGAAAGAAAGGAATGAAGGAGTAACGTGGGGGAGAGGAAGAATGAGAAGATGAGAAGAGAGAAAAGAAAGAAAGAAGATGAAGCAAGGAAGAGTATGGATCTATTTGGATGGCTTGAAAGATGTGAAGATCAAAGAAAGAGAGGTGAGAAAATTATGACCTAAGTTGAAATATTTGAGCTTTAATAATTTGATAATTATAGTATGATAAAAGCTTGAGTATGATGATGATTATGTGGTTTATAAGTATGAAGATAGTTGATGATTGAGTAGGAATTGAATTGGAGTATTAAGTTAATTAGGGGATTTTAAGATTTAAGGAATTTAAAGATTGTTTTAATGATATTATATGAATTGGATATGATTTTGGGCATTGAGAATAATATAAATTTTATGTTGCAGATTGGTGAATGTGAAATTTGTTACTTGAATAGAGTATAAGGTTTAAATTGAAGAAGATTGAGTGAAAGCATCATGTTTAGACCAGAAATTGGTTGCGACATGACACATGCTCCTCTGCGTCGCGACATGATCTGGGAAATTTCCCAGGAATGCTTCTGGTTCATTACGCGGCGCGACACGAAAGGTCTGTGCGTCACGACGTGCACAGTAAAATTCAGAGCACATTTCTGGTTGATTCGTGTCACGACGTGTTGTGTAATTATTTGCATCGCAACTCGTGATCAAAAATGGCCAAATCAGTTTCAAACCATCCAGTGTCACCCGAACACGTTAAGAGGTTACCCTATAAGCCCCGTATCAATTCGTATACACTATTGCATTATGATATGTAGACGATACCAATAGAGTGATAGTGCTTACTTGAATAAGCAAATCTTAGCCTAAATCCAAGTGCGTTTCTTAGTTCAATTCTAATACAATTTATTCAATGTAGATCGTTGTATGAACGAGAGTTTTCTCAGCAAGCAAGTAATGCCATCCAGTTTCTAACCAGTGAGTGGACACACTTCTTTTAAATTTATCTTTATTCTGTTATTTTGTTTCAGTCTTATATTTTTACGTTGTTTGGCGTTAGATGATTTCTAGTATAGTTATTTCATGCAAATTAACTTGAGAAAAGAATGCTTTTCAGAAAATGTATGATACAGTTTTGAGATTCAAAACATGAGTTTTATGTTTTCGAGGCATGGGAAAAAAACCCACACTGGTATGTAACTTAAGATAGCCTGAAATGACGGACATAGGACATATGCACTAGAGGACTGGGGGGACAGCGATACATAACACTCTCAGATCCTAGATCAGGGCTAGGGGCAAGGCGATACGTAACGCCTCTAGACCATAGTTTCAGAGCTTGAAGGGTGGCATAGATCCTCACCCCCAGTTCTAGTTTGTGGCTTGGGGGACGGTGATACGTAACGCCCCAAGACCACCAGTTTCAGGGACAGTAGTGTCATGCTTTGGGGGACGGCGATACGTAATGCCCCAAGTCATGGATTTGCACTACCGGCTCCAGTTAGGCGTATAGGGGACGATGATATGTAACGCCCTCATACGTCAAGTTTTCAGATACAGATTAGTACTCAGACATCAGATTTTCATAAAAGAGTTTTTAGATATCAGAGTTTCAGGAAATAGTTTTCAGAGACTAGATTTTAAAAAGCAGTTTTCAGAAAGAGTTTTTTAAAAAGGTTAAGTTTTATTAAAGAGATTTCAAGTAAAGTTTTCAGAAAGAAAGTTTTCATTTAAGTAATTTCTTTGAAGCTTTGATTTTAGAATCGAATGATTTCATATCAGTATTTCAGTTTTTCGTCCACTCACTTAGATCGTACGATGATCTAACCGCTCCACTCCCAGTTTACATGTTTTGCAGGTATTCTCGGAGGACGAGCTCGGGAGGACGGATACTGTTGCGGTCACTAGGGTTTGGAGTCCACTTGTCCAATCAGAGTTTAAATGAAAGTTATGTAGTAGTTATGAGTTTAAGTCAATCATTGTTAAAGTGTATTATTTAGTTTTCATTTACAGATGTTGAATTTGTATGTCATGTTTTGCTTGGGCTGCGGACCCATATTAATAAAGAAAAGAATATTATTATATATTTATGATTAGAGAGTCTGAGGCTTATGGGGTTAGTATGGTATATCCTTTTCTGGTAACATCTTCTGAATCGGGGATGTTACAAAGATGGTATCAGAGCATGTTCTTGGGAGTCAGTGACTGAAGTGGGTAGAGTGTTGGGTTCTTGTATACATAGTATGTCTGGGATACTTGTATGCGAGGCACTACCTCTCAAGTATTTTATCCTCGAGTACGTCCTCAAAGTTCTACAACCAGGTTAGTAAGCCTTTCCAGACTAATCGAATAATATTCCTTACGAGAACAACGGTACTCTAGATCCAAGTTAAGAATTCTCATGCAGTTATCCTGGTTTATTTCCAGAAGTCTGAAGCAAGCTTTGAAATTTAACAGTAATGATTTAAGAAAAGATACTCAAAGATATGGGATAAGAAAGCTATTAGAAAGTAAGAAAGAATGTATAGATGTTTAGACAGCCAGAGATAAGGAAAGATAAAAAGACATAATGAGATAGAAAGGTCCCATGAGTGCTCACCCAAGAAGAATAGAAAGAGAAGGAAAAAGTTAGAAAGAGAAGTAAAAGATAGAATATAGATATCTCAGTAATAAGAAGTAAATAGAGATGGAGGTACGGAAGCATATAGATAAGAAAATATTGAAGCCTATAGTAGTAAGGATCAGAGATACAGAGATAGATAATAAAAGATAATACTAGAACTAGTAACAAAGAAGAAAATAGAAAACCTGAACGAGAGTAAAATACCGAGTAGAGTTTCTTCCCTCCTAAAAAGATTCTTTTTCTCCTCAGAAAAATTATTTCGAGCATGTTTAATAGTCCTTGAGCATCTCATATGGATAGCGAGTTCCCTAATAACTAAGAACAACTATAAGACAGTGGAAGCATGAAATCATGATCAACCGTGAAGACTTCCAATAGATGTGAGATGCCTTAAGGACGCAGAGATTCTAGATTCTCCAAACCTAGGCTCACAAGCAAATAAGAGGAATGACATCACGAAAATGATTAGTTGCCCAAAACTAGGAATCTATTGGATGAGGCCTCGACCTATCCAATTTTCACACCTCCACGATGTCAAACAATGAAGCTGTCCTGACAGAGTCTACCTCGTACCCACCCTATATGAGAAATAGACCCTACTATGACATAAAGTACCAGAGTAAGGATATCGAGACCTATCAAAGAATCAGGTGTTACCCTAGCCCCTCTTAGCATAGATATAAGTAACTGTAAGAAGCCCGATAAGAGTTCCTCTTAAAGAAATGGAAGATCTTGAAAGATATATCTCCCAGAAAGGGGAATAAGGAAGTTTTGAGGAAGTAAAGGAAATAACTCAGTATAATCCAAGATCTAGACAAGTCAGTACGAGGCTTGCAGTATTATTAGAAGTCCCCATAATAGATCAAGCATAGTAGGTCCTGCAAATCAGCTTAAAGCCAGTAGAAATCAGTGAAGTATAAAAGAATAGACCCGAGAGGTTAGAGCCATTTAGGAGTGACAAAAGTGCCGGTATAAACAATAAAACAGAATGTCAAAGTTGAGATTTAAAGTAAGAACTGAGAATGGAGATCTAGAAAACAATTAGAAGAAAAAACTACCACTAGTCTCAGAAGCATGGCATAAAGTCGAGAGATATGATCTGAAAATAGCAAGAAGGAAAAACAGAAGTGCCAAGAGGATTCAGCACGTATAGTATTATGGGTAATGTAACTTGGAGACAACAGAATAAGTAAAAAAAAACGTGAATCAAGACTGTGAGTATGTATTTATCCTCAACTTAGAGCCAAGCAAAAAAAAGGATAATGTGAAGAAGAAAAATTTGACAGAATAGGTGAATTACGGGGTGTCTAGATGGTGAAGCCAATAAGTTCAACCAAAACATAGATAAAAGTTACGAGATGGTAAAATTCTATTTAAGATAGAAAAGTCTGGAGTTGCAGTATATCAAGCCAAATACTAAAAGTTGTCCTAGGATTAGGATTCTGTAGGGAAGTAAAGGTTCGAAGAAACGAAAGAACTAGAGAGAGTGATTCTCTGGAGTAGAATATATGACTTATAAGGGTCTCATTATTGAGAGAAAAGAACTAGATAAGAGCGGCACCTAATCAAAAGATTTCAGTAGAGAGTGTCTGGAGTAATCAAAGTTAATAGAATTTTCAGGAAAGTAAGGATGCAAGGAGTTCAAAAGACTGAGGTGAGAAAGAAACCTATGCAACAGAGTAAGCTCCTTAAGGAGGAATAATTAAGAGAGTAAAGTGGCACTCAGAAAGAGGAAATAACGACTTCAAAAGTTTTAGTAACAGAGCTTAAATAAGGAGTACAGAGGCAGCACAAGAAAAAAAATTTTTTTATAGAGAACATAACTCCAGAGGAGTTTTGTAGAAAAGGTAATGTGTTCGATAGTTGAACGTGATTAGAAGTAAGTTAAGGAAAACAAACCAGAGACTTTTTAGCAATAGTGCCATATTGCAGAAATAAACATCAAATATATATGCATAAGAGTCTTAGTCTCATAAGACAAGCAGTATGCGAAACTATATTACCATAATCAGAAAGACCTTAGGATCAGTTCTCACTCTCCCAACCCTCGTTGGACAACAGCCACAGAGATTGACCTTTAAGGTTGCCTCAAGATATTCTCAGGAATAAGTGGGAGTATAGTGAAGAAAGACCAGCATATAAGACCTTCAGATATAGTTTAAGAACGAAGTAAAAGTGAGAGGCAGTTCTAAGTAAAAGAGTCAAAAAATAAATTATTCAGATGAAGCAATACAGAAATAAAGTAATAGTCAAGTAATGACCGAGATTCCAAGGAACCAAGGTTTGACGAAATAGTAGATATTTAAAAGAAAGAAGATATTCCTTAGATAAGAAGACAGAGGCATAGACCAAGAGAGTTCTCGGTATAGAGTAGGATAAGTATGAGATGAAAAGAATACTAAGGAAAAAGTTTGGAAGTGAAGCTGTTAAGGTGCGACGGCAGGTGGAAGAGTATACATATTAAGTAAAGACAAAAGGTGGGTAGCAACAAGGTAATTTTTGTCAAGAAATCATATAAAGTATCCAGCCCTAGTCTAAGTTGACCAAACCATTGCGGGTTCATGATGGTTTTTAGCCACAAGTATGGGTGGTTTGGTTGATTCGTATTAAAGTACGGAATTGAAGAGATAAGTAATCACAAGTTATAATTGGCATAGCAAATGAATTCTCTAGGTACGGAATAATTGCTTATACTTGAGTAACGATCCTTGAAAACAAAATACAAAAGAGAATGAACTTTTTCCAGGATAAATTGACAGCTTTGATGTTAATAGCAAAGATTGTAGTCTAAACACCAAGATGCATATAATTAAGCCTAAATCTGTAGTAAGAAATGAGGACCACTAGAAGACTACCCAGAAGCAACATTTTTAGTACAAGCATTGTTGGTAATGACAAAGATCACTCCTGTAAAATATATAATTTCAAAAGGGAACATGGGAAACCCCTGAGACATCAGTATTTCTAATGGAAACCAAAGATATCAGTCAAGAAGAACCCGATTAAGTCGAGTAATTAATAAGCATAACTAGAAACCTAGAGAAAGAGATTTTCTTGGAGATATAGAATGTTGAGCACGACTAGAGAACCAGAAATGAGGTAGTTAAGGATACTCAGCAAAGATCCTAAAACGAGGACAAAGTAGTACCTCTTAGTAAAGAACTTAAGGGATAATCATTGAAACCACGAACTTTGAAGCAGTTTACCTAAGTGTGAATAGAAGTATGATGCATGAGCTAGATATTAAGAAGAATATATAATATCATTTACTTACTAGTTAAGATGAGAGTGATCAACCAGACAAAGACCATTATAGTTAAGTCAAATAGAAGCAAAGTTGGTATAAAATAGTTACAGAAAAGTAAGAGTTCCCACAAACAAGTTAGTGTACGGTTCTACTTATAAAGCCAGTTAGAACTGGTGGTTTATTAGGAACCCACAAATCCTGTGGTCTATGATAAGATCTCAAGTTTAAAGAGGATTTGAGGATGAACCCTATTTAAGGGGGGAGAATTTGTAACGATCGGGGATTTTGACTACTGGTATTGTGAGACGAATATCGCATAATAAAAATTATAATTGGAAATATAAACCCTCGTTAAATGATTATCGGAAGTTTCTTCGAGAATCCGATATTAGATGTTATGATGTTCCACTTCGAATGACTCATGGTATTTGGGGCGTAACGTTTTCATATGAACTCTGATTTTTATGAATTTTATATTGTCAGAAAGCTGATATTGAGATCTACAACTTTTGTGTTGAACATTTTTCCAAATTAAAACTATAAGTAAGCCGAAAACGCAAGCCAAAAAAATGGATGAATAGTGCCATAGACTTATCTAGAAAAGTCTCCATTTTTAACCAAATGTCTATAAATTTCTACAACATTCCAAATATCAAACAACTCCTTGTATATAAAGGAGTACTATTCAAGGTTTCCCAAAATTAGAAAAGAAAGAAAGAAAATAAGGAATAACGTGGGGGAGATGAAGAATGAGAACATGAGAAGAGAGAAAAGAAAGAAAGAAGATGAAGCAAGAAAGAGTATGGATCACTTTATAGGGATTGAAAAATGATGAGGATCAAAGAAAAACAAGTAAGAAAATTATGACCTAAGTTGAAATACTTGAGCTTTAATAATTTGATAATTATAGTATGATAAAAGCTTGAGTATGATGATGATTATGTGGTTTATAAGTATGAAGATAGTTGATGATTGAGTAGGAATTGAATTGGAGTATTGAGTTAATTGGGGGATTTTAAGATTTAAGGAATTTAAAGATTGTTTTAATGATATTATATGAATTAGATACGATTTGGGCATTGAGAATAATATAAATTTTATGTTGGAGATTGGTGAAATTTGTTACTTGAATGGAGTATAAGGTTTAAGTGTGAAGAAGATTGAGTGAAAGAATCATGTTTAGACCAGAAATTGGTCTTGCGTCACGACGTAGGCTCCTCCGCATCGCAACGGGATCTGGGAAATTTCCCAGGAATGCTTCTGGTTCATTACGCGTCGCGATGCGAAAGGTTCGTGCATTGTGACACGCACGGCAAAATTCAGAGCACGTTTCTGGTTTTTTATGTCATGATGCGCAATGTTTTGCGTCGCGACGCGTGATCAAAAATGGCCTAAATCAATTTCAAACAATCCCAGTGTCACCCGAACGCGTTAAGAGGTTACCCTATAAGCCCCGTAGCAATTCGTATGCACTTATTACATTATGATATGTAGACGATACCCATAGAGTGATAATGCTTACTTGAATAAGAAAATCTTAGCCTAATTCCAAGTGTGTTTCTTAGTTCAATTCTAATACAGTTTATTCAATGTATATCATTGCAGGAACCAGAGTTTTCTCAGCAAGCAAGTAATGTCAGCCAGTTTCTAACCAGTGAGTGGACACACTTCTTTTAAATTGATCTTTATTCTGTTATTTTGTTTCAGACTTATATTTTTACGTTGTAGGGCGTTAGATGATTTCCAGTACAGTTATTTCATGTAAAGTTTAGTTCGAGAAAAGAAATGCTTTTCAGAAAATGTTTGATACAGTTTTGAGATTCAAAACATGATTTTTATGTTTTTCGAGGCATGGGGAAAAACCCACACTGGTATGTAACTTGAGATAACCTGGAATTGATGGACAGATGACATGTGCACATGTAGAGGTCTGGGGGGACGGTGATTCGTAACGCCCATAAATCCTAGATCAAGGCTAGGGGGACAGCGATACGTAACGCCCATAGACCCTAATTTCAGAGCTTAGAGAGTGGCATAGATTCTCACCTCAGTTCTAGTTTGTGGCTTGGGGGACGGCGATACGTAAAGTCCCAAGACCACCAGTTTCAGAGACAGTAGTGGCATACTTTGGGGGACGGAGATATGTAACACCCTCATACGTCAGGTTTTCAGATACAGATCAGTACTCAGACATCAGATTTTCATAAAAGAGTTTTCAGATATCAGAGTTTCAAGAAATAGTTTTCAGAGACCAGATTTTAAAAAGCAGTTTTCAGAAAGTACTTTTCAGAAAGGTTAAGTTTTATTAAAGAGATTTCAAGTAAAGTTTTCAGAAAGATAGTTTTCATATAAGTCATTTCTTTGAAGCTTTGATTTTAGAATAGAATGATTTCATATCAGTATTTCAATTTTTCGTCCACTCACTTAGATCGTAAGACGATCTAACCCATCCACTCCTAGTTTCCTTATTTTGCAGGTATTCTCGGAGAACGAGCTCGAGAGGATGGATAATGTTGCATTCACTAGGGTTTGGAGTCCATCAGTCCAGTCAGAGTTAAAATGAAAGTTATGTAGTAGTTATGAGTTTAAGTCAGTCATTGTTAAAGTGTATTATTTAGTTTTCATTTACAGATGTTGAATTTGTATGTCATGTTTTGCTTGGGCTGCGGACCTATATTAAAAAATAAAAGAATATTAATATATATTTATTATTAGAGAGTCTGAGGCTTATGGGGTTAGTACGGTCTATCCCATGCCGGTAACATCTCCCGAATCGAGGATGTTACATTGATCTTTAATTTGCTTCCATTTTTGGTTTATCAACTTAATAATGGCGAGTTAAAACCAACATCAACTACTCTTTTATTTGTCGATAGATCATTCAATGTACCGAAAGGAATTATAGAAGACGTGTTAATACAAGTCGATAAATTCATATATCCTATAGATTTTATTGTCTTGGAGACACAACTTGTAGCAGACAGTTATAAGCCAATTCTTATAATACTTGGTCACCCATTTTTAACAACATCTAACGTTTTAATTAATTACAGGAATGGAATCATGAATTTATCATTTTGCAATATGACATTGAAGCTTAATATTTTTAACATGTGCAAACAACCTTACGATGAGGACATTGGAGATGAGAGCATGGACCTAATTGAACCAATTGTGGATGAATATATTCAAGGGAGTTTCTTTGATCTCAAGGAATTTGTACTGCTAATTTTGTTGAATCAAATACGCAATTAGATTTGGATACTTCTAATGATTTTTTACTTGATTCTACACGGGTACTGGAAGATGATGGAGAGAAGAAAAATCTTGAGGATCTAGGAACATTGGAAGAAGAAAAATATGAGGAAACACCCAATTTGGAATTGAAGACTTTTCCAGAGGATTTGAAATATGCATCTCTTGAAGATGAACAAACCCATCATGTGGAAATTTCTTCCCCTCTTATAAGCTATCAAGAAGGAAAAATACCTCCAGACTTGAGCCATCAAGGTATGGAAGAAACTCTTGCAAAACTCCACATACATTTTCCTTATCTCCCCCAAAATGCTCTGATGAAAATTTACAAAGCAAGCACCAAAAGAATGAGACTTCTTATGATCCATGGTATTCCTAGTGATATTCGTTGGGCAATTGAAGCAATGGTTCGCTTGGCAGATGAGTCATTTGACTCATTCATTTCTTACATTCGTGGTTTAGGGAAAAACACATATGCTAAGAAACAAAGAGCTAAACAGTTAGGTGTTTGTTATAAATATGCACGTTGGACGTGCAACACTTGTTGTCGTTCTTTAGGAATAATGTCTGACAATCGTGAAGATAAAATTCAATTCATTAGAGATGGCTTGAGTAAGGAGTCTTTAAATGATATATCATCGACTCTTGAGACGCATCCTAGTGGACATGTTCATCGAGTAATGTAAGGAACCTAGGATACCACTATTTCCACATTGGTATGAAATTTTCCACTTTGGGCCTAAGCCCTCATGGATTTGCTCTTGGGTTATACCCAAAAGGCCTCATACCAATGAAGATACATGTCCATCCTTATATGCCCATGATCTTCCCCATTTCTAACCAATGTGGGACTTTGAGACTTTGTTTGCACACCCAACAATCCTCCCCTCGAAAAAATGACCACTGAGCCTCCCCTCAAACGATCGTCCATACGTCCACTCTAGCCCAGACCAACTCTTCTTCACCTTGTTGGGATTAGGACACGTCCATGAAGACCGGAGCACACCGTCTATCTATCCGAGCACATTTACGGATCATGATCGGGTCTCACCACCTTTTTGTTCTGTATTCCGAAGATTCATCCACATGGCTAACTCCGGGACATGGCTCTGATACCAATTTTGGGAAGCGGTCGCGAGTGCGCAGCGGCTAGTGGATGGGCTAATGTACATGTATTTGTAATATTTTCATTTATTAATAAAATGGAAATCTTTATTATACGTGTCTTATATAAATTATATGAATCATCAAACACTGTAATAAAGCCCTTGGAGTAATAAGATGATGGCTTCCACGCCTTATGAGAATCATTACTATCAAACGTTCCTAGTCATAGTTTTGTGAATAATCTGGGCGTTCACAAAGCGGAGAGACTAGCATGATGATATGATCCGCATTTAAGTGGGGTAGCCGATCTCATAGGCTACTAGCGGAGATCCGTCCGCTTGGTGTATCACATGGATGCATGAGTTGTTCGTGTCCAACGAACTGACTGCCGAAAGTTTTCACATGGAGTGTTTATCCCATGTGTCTGTGAGAACTTTGATGTATCGATTGTATGACTAGTCCTTAGACTTGAGGTCTACAATCTTATGTGTGGATCAAATAACTTTGACATTCTCATTCCACGGTTCAAAAGATCCGGTCATAAGGGTATGATTGGGTCATTTGTTGAAACACATGAAGTTTGTAAAGATACAACAGAGAATCGCCACTCTCTCGGATAATATTTTCTTATAAGAGTAGTATTCCAGTTCGCGAGTTGATATGTGTGATCAGTGCTTGAGACTGTGGCCGCAGCGGAAGAATCATGTGAGATTCTTGGGTTAGCACGATTCATGACACTATCAACATCATACTTTTGACCATATGGGTAGACATTTTCCGTACCATAGGTCAAAAGGTGGGGATACAGTGAGGCGAGGGACCGTATCATATGTAAATCGCATACAGAATGGGTATATATCTTTCCTTCTCATTTGGGGGTCTTGGCATGTTGCTAGATGTCAACCTTGGTCCTTGAAATCGAACGACCATCTGATCGGAGGATAATTTATGTTCGATTAAATTATCACGATTCATTTCATGTCCAACTTGAGGGGAACCCAAAAGGTCACACACAACAAAGTCGAAATCAATGGTTAACAGTGCACAGTACAAATTTAACAGCATACATGATTGCTGTAGGAATTGTTCATAAATCGTTCAATGTGTTTAATTATTGAATACATCATTTATGAGGTTCCATAGTGGCTTAGGGATTGGTGAATGACAATAAGGGCACTTTGGGAATTGGAATAAATAAATAAAGGAGCGCAGATTCGCCCCTTTTTTTTATTATTTTATTTATTTGTTATTTGTTTTGAATTCCAATTTGGCCCAAACTCTTATTAGGGTTTTATAATCTCATTAAACCACTAAATTAAGATCCAATGGCTAAGATTAAATTAGAATTTATCCCACATCGGATTTTTAGTTAATTTTGTTGTCTTTGGAGCACCTATATAAACCCAAAGAATTCTTTACAAATTTTTACACCAAAACCTTTCATATCTTGGGTTTATATAAGTGAGCAACTCTAAAGTTTAAAGAGTAAACCACTGATTTTGAGGATCCTTAAGTCTAATTGACTAGAGGAACCTCAAGTTAAAAGTTTTGAGGTATTTGCCCAGGCTAGCACCAATGGCAAAATACCCGTGCACCCAAGGCGTAGTCTTGCCGTTGAGTTTTGGCTTTGGTGTGTGCACCTTGGAGGCCACACACTTGGGTGGCTCTTTGTAACGTAGAAGAGCTTGCTGAGTTCGAGAAAAGCTTGTAGATTGGAGGGAGGATTGGAGGAGTCTTCAATTCAAGTAAGTCTTTTTCTTTCTTTATTTTAATTAGAGTTCTTATGATAGTTAGCATGTTTAGGTTTATGTTCTTTGCATGTTTTATGAGTTTTTTATGCTTAGAATATATAGTAACATGCCTAGGCTTGTAGAATAATCAAAACAAATGGGTCTTGGGCAAAGGGATAGCGGCATCATAATTTCTTAATTTTCCGCTACGCACTCGCGGCCGCTTCCCAACAAGTAATTCACAATTTGCATACATAATTTCAAAAATAAAGACAATAATACAGTCTCGAGAATTGACTTTAAAAGACCTTGTTTACCAATTTATAATAAAGTTGGATCGGAAGCCTATCCTCGACCCATAGAGGGCGTTCAAGTCGTTACTGGACGTAAAATCATTGGAAAATATGAGCCATAATCTCAACTATTAATACATATTTTTCAATTTATTGCTTTGATTTCCTTTACTTTAAATTACTGTTTTGATTTACTTTAATTTATTATTTTGATTTCATTTACTTTTGCTGACAGTATTAAAACTTTATTACTTTCACGATCTATTTTACTGTTCATCTAACAATTATCATTTTGCAGGTACTAGTGCTTTTATTACTCACCATTTTTCAGGATCCATAAATACAGCTCGTCATTTCTCTCTTCAACCCATCCAGATAAGAGAGAGACAAAAATGAAAACAACTTCAAGAAGACGAGTCATTAATATTTGTGTGTTTTGTAGAACTAGCTCTGGAACTAAACCAGAATTTGTTGAGGCTGTAAACGAATTGGGTAAAGTTATGGCGGAAAGAAACATGCACTTAGTATATGACGATAGCAATCTTGGATTGATGGGAATTGTTTCAAAGGCCGTGCAAGAAGGTGTCCGTGCAAGAAGGTGACAGTCAAGTTTTGGGGATCATTCCAAAACCTTTAATAGAGGAAAACTTCATCGGAAAATCAAATGGAGAATAATGTATTGTCTCAGATATGTCTAAAAGACTTATTGAAATGATCAATCATGCTGACGCTTTTATTGCTTTACCAGGTGGGCTTGGCACGTTGGAAGAAATATTTACAGATGCGTCATGGGCGAGCTTGAACATTCACCAAACACCCACTGGAATACTTAATGTTGATGGATTTTTTTGATTTTCTTTTTGTATTCCTTGAGGATGCCAAAAGAAATGGGTTTGTTTCAAAATCGGTAAAAGATATCTTCCTAACTTCAAGAAAAACTGATAAATTAATTGACCAACTTTTAGCTTATAAATCAAAAATTGACCTCATTCTTTCTAAGTTGAACTGGTCTGGTAATGATCGTGGCAAAAAAACATAGAGTGGACTTGAATCTTAATTTGTAATTTTTTCTTTTCTTTTAAATAATCGTAGATTCAATTGTCAATTACACACTAACCAGGTGATGTCTTCTAAACGCTACTTCTTCTTTTTCAGACATTAGGGACGATGTCTCAAATTGGTTGGGGAAATGGATATTTGACTATTTAGTTTTTATTTTATGTTTCATTGTTGTATTTTTCTTTCAAAAAAATTTTTTATTATGACGTTTTTGCTTGTTGTTATTTTGTATGTAAAATATATGTGTGTGTGTGTGTCTCAAGTTGGTTGGGGAAAGGGATATTTGACTATTTAGTTTTTATTTTATATTTCATTGTTGTATTTTTCTTTCAAAAAAAAGTTTTTATTATGATGTTTTTGCTTTGTTGTTATTTTGTATGTAAAATATATATATATATATATATATATATATATGATTTTCTTTTGTGTTTTCAAAATATATATATATATATATGATTTTCTTTTGTGTTTTCAAAATATATATATATATATATATATATATACACACAAACTAACAACAAATTTTTTACTAACCAAGTAGAATTGTTATTCAGCGGTGGTTGTGTAATGAGTTTTCGCTCCTGAGATGCATCTCAAAATAATTCGTAACAAGTTATTTTTATTTCTTAAATCATTTAAATTTGTGAATTCTCCATAATATTGATTAAATTTGATCTTCATATGCTCATCTAATAGGTATTGTCAACATGCACGGTAACATATAAACACGGGTTGTAAGTGAAAATTTTATAATATACAATTCTCTAGTTTGTTGGAGGTGGTACCTAAAGGCAGTGGAATTAGTATTTATTAAAAAATATATATATATATCTAACTATGTTCTTACTTAGTAATCGGACATATTGCCTCAGTAAGCAGTGATTGTTCGAGTAAAACGATACAGCTTGAGTTTGTAAAAAAATGTGTGAATAAGTTTGATTTTGTAGCCTCTCTAACTCGAGCAATTAAGTCTGTATGGGTGTTTTAACACTTAGTGTCCTAAGGCCAACTGGTCTGGGAGTCACTGACCAAAAGCTCGTTACATGGGTTAAAGAAAAAGCTTAAGGAAATCATACACTTTTTCTTTTTAATATCTGAGATCCGAACAATTAAGTCTATAGGGGTTTCTTAACACCTAGTGCCCTAAACTCAACTGGTTTGTGAGTCACTGGCTCAAAGCTCGTTATAAATGTAAGGAGTTTTCGCTCCTGAGATGCATCTCAAAATAATTCGTAACAAGTTATTTTTATTTCTTAAATCATTTAAATTTGTGAATTCTCCATAATATTGATTAAATTTGATCTTCATATGCTCATCTAATAAGTATTGTCAACATGCACGGTAACATATAAACACGGGTTGTAAGTGAAAATTTTATAATATACAATTCTCTAGTTTGTTGGAGGTGGTACCTAAAGGCAGTGGAATTAGTATTTATTAAAATATATATATATATATATATATATATATATATATATATATCTAACTATGTTCTTACTTAGTAATCGGACATCTTGCCTCAGTAAGCAGTGATTGTTCGAGTAAAACGATACAGCTTGAGTTTGTAAAAAAATGTGTGAATAAGTTTGATTTCGTAGCCTCTCTAACTCGAGCAATTAAGTCTGTATGGGTGTTTTAACACTTAGTGTCCTAAGGCCAACTGGTCTGGGAGTCACTGACCAAAAGCTCGTTACATGGGTTAAAGAAAAAGCTTAAGGAAATCATACACTTTTTCTTTTTAATATCTGAGATCCGAACAATTAAGTCTATAGGGGTTTCTTAACACCTAGTGCCCTAAACTCAACTGGTTTGTGAGTCACTGGCTCAAAGCTCGTTATAAAGATTGAAGATGCATCATTATTTTTTTTTTAAATATCTATTTTGTATTTATAAATAAACTTTAATTGCCAAAAGGGTGTGAACTCTAATATAATTTTAGGACAAAAATATTACTCTCTTTTCAATGAGACCTGTGAATATTGTGGGCATAATGAATTAATTAATACCTTGTTTTATGTATGTATGGAAGAAGGGTAAAAAGTACAGGAAAATTTATTTATTTGATCATTTAGAAAGAAAGAATTAAATTACTAGAGACTGGTGATAAGTTGGTTGGGGGGTGTGATGAACACTAAAAAGTTCACATTTATTAAAATAAAAATTAATCATTTTACATTTATAGTTTCATTAATCCCCTTAATTAAGAAATTTTGTTAAACAATAATTATTTTTATGTTTATTGTGATTTTTATATTTTATATAGGTGAAATAATATTTTGGATGCATATCTAGAAAAATGAACTTGATAATTGGATTTTGGAGGCCGGAAATTTAATAGGGCGTTCTAATAGTGTACAACTTCGGAAATTCCAGCCCTGTGCAATATTCGTATTTTGGTTATAAATTTTTACTCCGATATCGGATTGAAGCCAGTTCCAGATGAAAGAAGACTCAAAGATCTACAACTTTACTACTGACAAGATTTTCTAATTCTGAAGTTCTCAAGACCGAAATTGATGAAAAATTCAAAGTGTGTTATATGAATTATTAAAGTCATAATAAAAAAAAAAATTAAAAATCATAGATCCACCAAACATGGTATTTTTTTGTGCCAATGTTTGGTGAGAAAGTGATAGCTTTGCAAATTGAAAATAACTTGCAATTTGCAAAGTAAATGAGGTGCAAGCACCTCTATAAATAGAGGTGTTCTGCACCTCATTTTTCCTCCGTCTGGATTCCATAGTTTTCACTGAAAATTTGATGAGTTCTACCTTTTGTGTGTTTTTTTTTTTAAAAGATTTTTTGTAATTTCTTTTATTTCAATAATAAAATTATGTGTGTTTTTATAAAAATATAAGTAGCTAATTTCTTTTTGCTTGGGGTAAAGGGATAAGCTTTTAATATGAAAATTTTGTTTAATCTCACTTATATTATAATATATAAATTATAATCTAATGATTAATATTTAATTTAATTCTGAATTAATTATTGACAAATTTTGTTATCGCCTACATGACTAGTTTTATTTATTTGGCATAATTGCGTAACTAACTGGACCTATTATAGACAAAAATCATCACCGCCTTCATGACTAGTTTTATATATTTTGGTATAATTAATTCCTGAAATAAATTAATTGGGTAATAATGACAATTTATATATTATAAAAAGTGAGATTTCTAAATTTGAAATATTAAAAATGGATCACATAACCCCCAATATTTTATTTTATTGTTGCAGTTTAAATTGAAATTTTCCAATCGCTTCAAACAAATCAAGCATTTTTATTTTTATTCAAATTATTATTTTAATTTACTAAATTTATTCCATATGGATCGACCCTAGACTTACCGGGTTATTTTATTACTTCGACACTCTTATACTTGAGAGTAAAGAATCACTTTTTGAGCGTGTCAATATGCAAATATGAAAAAATATAAAGCCTATGACTAGATTTAGTATTAGTCTCGTTAAAATTTGGTTCGGTGAACTAAGAGGGAAAATTCAACAAAGAAAATAGTGCAAGTTTGAAAAACAGAAAGAAAGCTATAAAAAAAAAAGCCAAAAAAGCCACAATCAACTAAACTTTTTTTTTTTGAAACATTGGAAATTCCGCTGCCAAACCACTCAATTCGGACTTAATCGGAGCAGGTAAAATCTCTGACTATCTTAGACTATTATAAAAAACGCACCCCCTAAATTCAAATCCAGGACTTAGAAGCCATATCATGAGCCCTACACTATCAAGTCACTGTAATAACCATATCATTTTACTATATCATTTCATTATTTCAAAATCACATTATCTCTTTGTAACCAAACCCCACAATCACATTATCATCAACATCATATGTTTTATTGTCTCCAAATTATCAAAACCAATCAAAATCATCACCCAGCCCAAACCCTACTAACCACCACCATTTCCTTTTATTAATCAACCAACATTAGCATTTTGTGTAAGTATTTTATGTGAGATTAGAGGAGAAGGTGGGATGTGTGTTGAGCTATTTCCAGAGAGTTTTGAGAGAAAATTCTAGGAAGTTTTAGAGAGAGAAATCAAAACCAGTAGATAGAGAAACAGTTACAGAGAGAGAAATTGTGTTCAGATAGAGAAAATGTCACGTTCGTCGTCGTCTGCTCTCTGATTCCAATGCGTGACCACATCTGGAGAATTCTCTCGATGAGATGAATCCAACAGCACTGGTCTGCTGCTGAGAAACCTCCGCACACGTCTGCACGCGCCACCCACACACCACAACATCGCTGCTCCACGAGCCGCCATGCGTGAACAACAACTCCTAGACCAGAATCTTCCCTTCATCGAGATAGACAGTGTAGACACTTTGTTTGCCCAAATCTGACCTTCGATTATTGAGAAACCAGAATGATCGTCGATAACCACTGTGCTTCAGCCCTCCCCACCACCGTCAATGTAATCCTTGTGACGTATACTGACCATTGCTTCCTTCGTTGTGAGATTTGGAGGTCATTGGATCTTGGTAAGTGATTGTTACTGTTTTGGGGGTGTAAACGTAAGATTTTGAAAGTTTTAGACTTAATTGCATATTAGCATAATTATGAATGTAAATTTATAAATTCTATTTTTCAGGGATTAATAAGTAATATTTGAGAGTTTTAGGACTATTTGGATATAATTGGAAATTTTGGGGTTAAATTTGGAATTTAGAAAGTTAGGGATAAAATTATAATTTTAGCAAAATTGAAGGATCTGATTATAATTTTACACTTTAAGATTTTAGCGAAGATATATATATATATTATAGTTATATATGTATGTTTATATATTTATATATGTGTGTGTGTGTGTGTTGAGATATATTGAGTTATTGAAGACATGAGAAATATAAATTTGTGATTGTTGATATGAGATTGATGGATTTGATGTGATATTTGATTTTATTGAATAATGTGTTTTGTTATGATATGCTGCCGAGATTTGTATAATAGTGGTCGGAGATGAGATGAGCTGAGATGAGATGTGATGAGAGACCTCATGAGAGGCTATACGATGTTATGCATAATTAGTTGTGGAATATGTTTCGGTTCCCACTAACATATTTACGCGGGATGAGTTGGTAGGAAACCTTGCGAGTTGTATGGTACCTCTCATTGGTTTCAGTCTGCTATTACACCGGACCCGGATTATTAACCATGTTTGATGGATGTTTGTACTGTTGTGAGAATAGTTGCTTGAGATGATATCATAGTATATGTTATTTTCATATTATTACATATATATACATACATAGCCACATTTTATTAGTGAAGTCATGTTGAGAGTCTGAGTGCTTTACAAACTGAGCTCTTTAAGCTCACTCTCATTTTCCCAAACATCTCAGATAAATCGCCAGCACAATAGTAGCAGTACCAGGATTTGATCCACGTGCCACGGTCACTTTTCGGGTTGGTCCAGACATTTATGACATTATTTCCATGTTTTTAAGATTGTGTTGTAAACCTTAATATCATAGATTTGCTAAATTGAAATTTAAGAAGTATTATTTGTGCATATTTATTTGAATTGTATAACATATAAAATGTTCGAACTAAAGAGATCTGCGAACATCTTATTAGGATTAGATCCACTCTAAAAAGGGGTCGTGATAGCCACACCGCTTAGGAACAAAATCCACGAAACTGCGATAACTAGAGCAAGGATTAAAATAAAACTAATGAATCCCTATAACATGTAGAAATATTGAATTTGACAGGATACTTTTACAAATTCTAAACATTTGAATTAACTTTATAAAAGAAATTTTTAGATTTTGTTTTTTCATTTAAAGGTTGGATTTATAATGACAACTGTATATCACTAGATAAACCTTTTTGATTCTTTACGGCTAAGCATCGGCATAATCTCCTTCACACATACCTTCCGTTTTATATTGATTAAAGATATTTTATACCTTCGATATTAATAAACGAAAAGTTCTTTTTGTGTTCATTTTGTAGAATTTGAATCTAGTGTTAAGTTTAGTTAAATTAAATTATATTAAAGTTTTCATAATCTTTTATTATACGCGCTTTAATAGTAATACTAGATTAAGATTCAGTTATATTTAAACTAATATCTAATAACTATCAATCATATTTTATAAAAAATAATAATAATAATAATAATAATTCAATATAAAACTTAACCCAGCAAATCCAAACCCTATTTTGTAATATTTCAAAATGATAGTTGGTAAACTACTTTCCTCTGTACATTTACAAGTTATTTTCTTTTAAATATTTAAAAATTAATATAATACATTATCAGTAAATATCTAAATTATGCCATACAATATTATTTTGAATGTATATATTAGAAAATTGGATTTAGATGACAATTTTTTATGACATAATAATGGATCTAGTTATTCAAGTTACGCCATATAAAAGTTGATATATGAATCTTGAATATTACCAATTGTGTGTATGTATACAATTTCAACTTAAGTTTTTCACCAAAAAATTTGACACAAATTTTAACCATCAATCCCACACAATTTAATGGCAGATAATTAAAGCCAAATTAACATTTAATGATATTAATTAATCCACCATTAGATTACATGAAATCAATCACTTAAAAGTTGCCCTGCTAGCAACCTCCCCCATACAGAATGGGTGGTTTGGTGGCGGGGTTTCCAACGATTTCAAAAAAAAAAAAAAAAGTGTAGTGGGAATCATTTTTTATTTTTCTTTTTAATTTGAACCTATTTTATTAAATGGTTCTCACTTATTGAAAAGTTGTTCACAAGTTAATGAATTAACAAGATGTGCCAATTTCAAAAAAAAAAGAAAGAAAGAAAGAAAGAAAGAAGATGTGGATAAGTTTTTTTTTTTTTTTTATTTTTAAAAAACTATATTAAAAATAACTTGATTATTTTCTTTATATGTGTGCTACCTTTGGTATATGTGTATGGATGAATGTTTTCACATGATTTTTTTTTATTGCTAATAAGACTCTAATTAGACTTTTGGTTTGACAAAAACATTCTCATTCTAATATAAGAATTTTACAAGTCAAAGTCCTAACCAAGAATTATGAAATCACGGCTTACGAAATTTTTTCAAAAAATTCGTGCTAAAAAATTAAAATTAACAAAAATTATTATATATTTAATCAGATTATATAACATTCCAAGAAATATCCTCAGTTTGGCAAATTCCACGTGGAAACCGTCCAACTATACTCACCGGTCAAACTCATCTTACGTGGAAACCACCCATTGGTTGAAACCATTAGAAAAAAGATATAGGCTGCGTTTACACATGAAACCAAAACAAAAGGTGTAATAAAATATTATAACAAAGAGCAACATTGACTTGAAAGCATTCAAACTTAATTGGTAAACAGGATTCTTGTCTTAATAAAATTGGTCAAAATTCCGACATCTCCATCTATAAATACCCATTTGGTCTCTCCATTTTATATCCATCATCACCACTCACAAACAAAACCAAAATCAAAAACCCGTAATAAAAAAGATTTAATTACTGCAATGGGTGTGCTTCAGTTCTTATGTTCTATTTTGATATTGTTTCTTGTAATTTTGTTCTTGATAATAATATTTTCCTGCTGGATTTTACCGGCTTTGGCAAATCGAAAGCTTAAGAGGAGTGGCTTCAAAGGGCCAGCTCCAAGTTTCCCTTTTGGGAATATTAATGAAATGAGGAAGGCTAACAATAAAGAGTCTTGTATTAGTTCTCATGATATACACTCAACTGTGTTCCCTTACTTTGCTCAATGGCAGCAGTCACATGGTATGTTGCCCTGCTAGCAACCTCCCCCATCATCTATAATATATATAAAAAAAAAAAACAAAAAAAAACCCTAATGTGATTTTAATTTTTGCAGGTAAATATTTCATATACTGGCTTGGAACAGAGCCGTTTTTGTACATTGCAGAGCCGGAGTTTCTTAAGAGAGTGTCTACAGGAGTTATGGGCAAGAGCTGGGGGAAACCTAATGTGTTTAAGCACGACAGGAAGCCTATGTTTGGTAAAGGCCTGGTTATGGCTGAAGGTCAAGATTGGGTTCATCACCGCCACGTCATCACACCGGCATTTGCCCCGTCTAACTTGAAGGTAACAAACGCACAGAAAGTGTATCTAATTCCCGGTTTATAGGGCTTCCGTTATAAGCAGGTGCTTTTGATTTTGTTGTTGTTATACTAATTAATTTATATGTGTAATTGTGGTATAGGCTATGGCAAGCTTAATGGTGGAGTCAACATCTAAAATGCTAGAGCGGTGGAGTGTCATGATAGATTCCGGCAAGCCGGAGATCGACGTGGAGAGTGAGATCACATCAACAGCCGGAGAGATCATAGCCAAAACAAGCTTTGGTTTAAGCTATGATAATGGGACAAAAGTGTTTGAAAAGTTAAGAGCCGTGCAGATTGCACTTTTCAAAACTAACCGTTATGTGGGTGTCCCTTTTAGCAAATATATAAACCCTAAAAAAACCCTAAAGGCCAAAAAGATTGGGGAAGAAATAGATAGCCTTCTTATGTCGATCATAGAAGCTCGAAAAAAGTCCGGTGACCGGTATCCGTCCAAGGACTTGCTGGGGTTATTGCTTGAAGGAAATGAAGTAGATGGGCCTAGAGGCAAGATGTTAACAACAAGGGAACTAGTGGATGAGTGCAAGACTTTCTTCTTTGGTGGCCATGAAACGACAGCGTTGGCGGTGACGTGGACATTGTTGCTTTTGGCCATGAATCAAGAGTGGCAAAACCAGCTGAGGGAGGAGATTAGGGAAGTGATAGGAGATAAAGAAATTGATTTCCAAATGCTTGCTGGTCTGAAGAAGGTAATATACACATGCTTCCATCACATGCTCTTTGCATTCTATATATGTTTTCTTGAGTTGTTTCTTTTGGTTAATTTTCTATTAAAAAAATATACTGTCTATGATGTGTTGCATGGAATTTGAAAAAAAATAAATAAATGGGTATTTTTGTCGTGTGTATGTCCATTAATTATGTAAAAATAAATACATGCCTAATAAAAATTTAATGGATAAAAGAGTAATTTTTTAAGGAAATTAAAATTAAATTTATTAATTATTAAATGAGTGATATATTTTTTTTTTTTTTAAAATGTTGTAATTCTCTTATAAATTGAGAAAATGGGAATCTTACCAAAAAAAATTTCCAAATTAAATTTTTTAATTTTTAATTATTAAATATTGTGATTTATTTTTAATATTTAATTAGACAAAGAAGTCAAAGGTCAGGTTGTCAACCCGGAGAAAACAGCCAGGCAAGTCCACGCGTTGAAGCGCGTGAATTAGTAAAGACGTTAACATAACACGGCGTCGTTGCTCTCCGTTAGAAGCTTAATGGAATATCGTTATCACACGTGTACGTACACATAACACATGGTCCCAAAACAGAGTAAATCTTTGGTGCAACAGTGGTATGGATGACGTGGTACCACCAACCAATTAAAAAATAACATGTTTAATTTTCTTCCTATTTTTTAGTTGTTTTTTGACTTTTTAGCACGCGTGGCAAAGGATGATTGGCTTGTTGCATGGATGACGTGGTACCACTGTTGCACCAAAGATTTTCCCCCCAAAACAGTACTTTTGGTTTGCTTTTGGGGTGTCATCTTAACCAGAAAATCTTTGGTGCAACAGTGGTACCACGTCATCAATGCAACAAGCCAATCATCCATGGCCACGCGTGCTAAAAAATTAAAAAACAAATAAAAAATATGTATTAAATTACACATGTCAGTTTTTAATTCGTTTGTGGTACCACGTCACCCATATCACTGTTGCACCAAAGATTTACTCCATCTTAACACGCCCACAATCACGTCACAATGACACGTGGCAACAACCCAATTGTTTTGACTGGCAGAAAGCAGGCAGTCGCCGTCGCCATCGCCGGCCTTTTAACAAATATAGAAGCTATTTCTATTTTTATTACCAAGTGAAAAATGTTTGTTTCATGCAGAAAATTCATTACGTATACATGCATGCTATTGCTATTCATTTTAATTTTTCTTTTCATTTGGAATTATTATAAAACAACGTTGATGAATCTTATAAAAATGTACGTGTTTATTTGTTCAGATGGGATGGGTGATGAATGAGGTTTTGCGGCTATATTCACCAGCACCAAATGTACAAAGACAAGTACGTGAAGATATTCGAGTTGATGACTTAACAATACCCAAAGGAACCAACATGTGGATTGATGTGGTGTCCATGCACCATGACCCGACACTGTGGGGTGACGACGTATACGAGTTTAGGCCGGAGAGGTTTAGGGATGATCCTCTTTACGGCGGGTGTAAGCACAAGATGGGATTTTTGCCCTTTGGATTTGGTGGGAGAATGTGTGTGGGAAGGAATTTGACAATTATGGAGTACAAGGTTGTATTAACCCTAATTCTGTCTAGGTTTTCTTTGCAACTTTCTCCAAGTTATAGTCACTCCCCTTCTATTTTGCTCTCCCTTAGGCCAACTTATGGGCTGCCTCTCATTGTTAAACCCCTTTAATTCATTAATTAATTAATTAGTCTTGCAAATTTTTGACTAATTAACAAGTTTTTTTTTCCACATTGTAGTTGCCACAAATTTGTAGCAATAATAGTTCTGTGTTTCTTTGTGGCTAGCCCCATTATGTAACATAGAAAATGAAAATAACAGAAAATTGTTTCTTCATTTCATATATTTAAGTTTGCTTTTCCTGAGTAAAGGCAATATAATGAACTACTCTCTCTATTTTTTTCTGTCAAAGGAAGATTTACACTTGGCATCCCAACACACAAAAAAATGGGTGGGATTATTTCAACTTAAATTTTTAATAGTGTAAAAATAATATTTAACGATACAAATTCATCCATCAATTTTAGATTGCATGAATCAATAACTTAAAATTTGTGCTAAAAATTTAAATTAAAACAGTGTAACCCTAAATATGTACCCCTTTTTTTTCGCATGATACCGAAAATAATCAAATACAAAGACTACTTTAAATATTTAAGTATTCAAGTCTGTCAACAATAAATAGTCGATGCATGATGAAATGGAAACAAGATAAAATAAATATAATTAAAGTTTTTCAATAATTGTCTATCGACAAAAATTACCTAAATAACCCTTAGGTTCACAACCTACACTAGCTATCAAAGCGAAATAAAAACCCTAATAGATGTGAAATCCTAAAATATCATGTAAAGGATAAAAATTATAGATAGCTTCCTAAATTTGCTAAGAAATAACTTCAAATGCAATGTTGAGCATAAGGTAAGTTTATGAAAATATAACAAATAAAAATGGCATGTTATACATGTACTCCAAAATGCAATCTTTTGAAGTGAATAACACAGAATAGTTTTTACTCCAATCACAAGCACTTTTTAACCAACACAATTTATGTAAAATTGTTACTAATTAAAAAGAGGGAAAATAAATTTATGAATAGGGATCCTAAAAAGTATACATTTATTAAAAGGAAATTTAATTATTTTATACTTGTAGTTTCATTAATCCCCTTAATTTAGCACAATTGTGAAATAATAATTAAATTTATGTTTTATATATTTTTATTATGATTTTTATTTCTTATGTAGGTGAAATAATAATTTGGATGCATAATTAGAAAAATGAATGTGACATTTGAATTTTAGAGGGCAGAAACTTAATTATAGTCAAACAAATAGGGACAAACTTAATTATGGTCGGTAACTTAATTATGGACACTAACTTCTTTCACATGTCAAAGTTAGGGACAAAACTTTTGTACTCTACTACTTGTCACCCACAAATAGATGGTCAAACGGAAATGGTTAATAGAACTTTAACTCAATTGTTGCGCACTATTATCACTAAGAATATGAAGTCATGGGAGGAATTTTGTCATTCATAGAATTTGCATATAATATGTGCATATATTTTTCTACTTATTACTCGCCTTTTATGATTGTTTATGATTTTAACCTGCTAACTCCTTTGGATTCATTATCATTACCTAGTGATGAGCGAGGGGGCTTGGACGGAAAGAAAAAAGACAGAGTTGGTTAAGTCGATACATGAGAAGTCACGTGAGCATATTGAAAGAAAGAATGAACAATATGCCTCTCATGCAAACAAAGGTAGAAAGCGTGTTGTGTTTGAGCTGGAGATTGAGAGTGGTTACACATGCGCAATAAGAGATTTCCAGCACAAGGAATATTTAAGTTATAGCCAAGAGACGATGGACCATTTCAAGTATTGGAGCACATCAATGACAATGCTTATAAATTGGATCTTCAAGGTGGTATAGTATTTCTATTACCTTCAATGTTTTTGATTTATCTTCTTCTTTTTTATGCAAGTTCATATTCGAGGTCGAATGTAACGACTGATAGATTTTACTACTGTATACAACTTTACTACTACGTACGGGATGAAGACACATCAAATGAATCATGTTAAGACCTAAAAATACTCATGGAATGAATTTGAGAACGATCGGTTAATCCTTCAAAATCCCGGGACGAGATTGTACAGTGTTCTCTTTGGGCAGCCCATGGTATTTTGGGCATAATTATTTCATATGAACTCTGATTTTTATGAATTTTATATCATCGGAAATCTGAGATCGAGACCTACAACTTTTGCGTTAAACATTTTCCAAAATTCGGAGCATAAGTTAGTCAAAAACGTAATTCAAAATTCAGAATGAATAGTGATTTCGGGTCTAAATGGAAGATTCTCAAATATTCCATAAATTTCTACACTTCTCTTCAATTTGAAAAATATCTATTGACCCCACTATATAAAGGGATCACTATTTACTAAATTCAAAAAGAAATGACGAAAAATAAAATGAAATGAAAGAGGAAAAATGAAAAAGAGAATGAGAAAGAAGAGGCAGTAACCGAAAGAAATGAGAAGAAGAAAGAAGAAGAAGAAGAAGAAGAAGAAGAAGAAGAAGAAGAGAGGAAGAAGAAGAAGAAAATAGAGAAATGAAGAAAAGACTTAGAAAAGAAGCTTGACAATCCTTGAGAAGTTTAGGAAGTGAAGAAATCAAGGGGAAGAGGTAAGAAACCCAAAACCCAAATTTTATTTAAATGATGAATTTGATGATTTGATGCTTGTATTATGTTGTGAACATGAATGTGATGATGATTGTGTGATTTCTTTGTTTGAAACAATGGAAATGTGATAAACCCCAATTTGTTAAGTTTGGGTATGATATGGTAAAGTATGAAATATAGATTGGAAGTTGAATTGATTGTTAAATTTGGGGGGTTTGATGCATGTTAAAATGAGTAAAAGATGAGGTATTGAATATTAGTTTTGGTATGGAAGAAATAGAAAAGGGTTGTGGAGTTAAATGTTTGGGTTTGGAAAAGTTTAAAAGTTAAATTAAGAATTATGGATTTTGAGATTTAAGGTGTAGTTAATGATGATAATATGGTAATTTATAATGTGTGAAATTGATGAGAATTGTTGGATTATGTATTGGTTTATTGTATGGAAGCTTTGGTATGGAGTAAGTTTGGATGATATTGTTGGGTTGATGAGGATGATGTTAGAATGATTTATGTTAAAGAAATGGGTATTTTGAGCAATTTTAGATTAGTTTTTCAAGTTTGTTGATTATGTAAGAATGATGAATTTGATGATGTTGGATGTTAGAGGTAGAATGAAATGGTAGATTTAAGGTTATATTAGCTTAGGGGTGTATTGTGGATGTAGTATTTTGTTTGGAAATTTTATGAATTTAGATTTTGAGGACCGGTTCGGCATGGCAGAAACTGCCCAGGAAAACGTCGTCGCGACGCCCGGTTTGTGCCGCGTCGCGACGCGACAACCAGAAATCGGAAAATTGTTTTTTGTAGATGCAACGCGTAATCGAAAGTCTGGATTCCTGTTTTTACATTTTAATTGAGGAATAAAAATGTTCTGATGGGGTAATCTAATTAGGTTAAGGAATTTTATACGATTATGGATCGTATTTTATAAATGCTAGTTTTAACTGTAGGGGTTTTAGGGGCTAAATCCGGTAACGCAGCGGAAACGGTGGAAAATCAAATTTTCCGATTTCAAAAATTTTTCTCGGATTAATTAAATAAAAATATTTATTTAATTATTCAATAATCAAATTATGAAATAAAATTCAATAATCAAATTTATGTGAATTTACCAGATTACCCTTAAACTTTGTATTTTGTTCATTTTAGTCCGAAATTGATCAAATCAATTTTGGATGATTCTAAATCATTACTAAGATGAATTAAACATGTTCAAATCATCAAAACACCAAAAGCAACCAAAATCTCCAAAAATCCTCATTTGGCCGAGAGCACCATTAGGGTGCCAAAGTGTGCATTTTGCACATCCATGCTTCAAGACACATCCAAATGAAATCCAATCAACATGAAACTTTATATGCATCATATACACATCCAAATACACAACATAAATAAAAAACCCCAAATTTGGATAAGGTCTTAAACCCTAATTTTTCAATTTCTTCAAATTGGACAAATTAGACCAAATTGGTTAAATCAATTACTTTAATCATCATTCTTCCATCCAATTAAAGTCTCAACACAATGAATAACTATAGATCAAATCTAGGTCATTTAAGAGTGGGTCAACAACTCTAGATTAGCAACTAAGTTTCCAAAATCATAAAAGAATACTTATAACTACACTAGTCACAAGCTTCCATCATCATACATGCTCAAAGTTCCATTCACCAAAAACACAAAGAATAAAGAAAAGAATAGCATAAGAACATCACAAGATGTAGCCTAGAACATAAGGAACAATTTCCTCTCTAATAGCAAGTTAAGAAAACTTATTAAATCCAAGCTTTTTCTTTAGTTTTTCCCTTCCTCTCAAGCTTCTCTTTTTTCTTTAATGGAGTTTAGGTTAAAGTGTATTAGGTTATTTACCAAATGAAACATAAAATAATTTATACTTGTCTCACTTTAGCCTTGGCCGAATTTGGCCAAGCATTTGCAAGAAAAATTAATTTCAATTTCATTTGAATTTCAATTTTATCAACTTGTTAAATATCTAATAAACACTTTATAGATATTTTAATTAAGTCAACAAAGGCAACTAAGCCTTAAAACAATATCCAAATCTTAAGATATTTATATTTTAATTAATTTAATCATTTAACAATTAATTAATAATTATTAATTAAATATAAATATATTAAATATATGTATTATATTTACATTAAATATTAAATACATATATACATTTATGATATTAGTCAAATATCTCAATTTGACTATTAATTAATGTGTATTTAAATTAATCAAGTATTAAATGTAAATACACAATAATTAAGGAATGACTATTGGGTCCCTAAGCATGTATTTTGCGTTTAACCTTTAAATGACTGTATAAATAATCAACATTATTTATAAGTGTTGCTCTAGTGCTCTACGAGTATATTTCATTATTGAGACTCTCTAGATTCAGACATATCCGTCACGAAATCTAATTTCGTGTCCATAATTTATCCACCCGTAAATTATGACGATCACGGATAAACTCGCTGAATCATACAGGTCGAGGTCATGGAAAATGTATAATTTCTCCGTCACAAGTATCCGGATATATCCCATAGATATAGATGTAAACGTCAAATCTCTATGGGGATTATCCAGTCGACTATTCTATTAGCAATCTCAAAAAGAATGTTTAGAACTAGTTTCTAACTGTACCACGGGCCCATAGTTTATCTGATTGCTAATCATGTGGACTACCTATGCTCTGATACACAGAACTGACGGATCCTATCTTGACACACATAGACACCCTGAGGATCTATCTACACCCAACGAACAGACGGAGGTCTGATCTAAATAGATCGGTGACGTGACTGCCATCTAAGTGTAGAAGATGTCTCATGTGCCCACAATGGCATCTCAAGTCTAAGAATCACAAGTGCTACTCAACCCGAGAAGATTCTTATTGACGTTGGTGTACCATCCATTAAGAATCTTCGGTGAGTCGTTCAGTGTTTATCCGCTATAAACACCCACACGTCTATACCAGTCTCCAAGACCGATGCTTCATTGAGAAACCATTGGAATCATATATTCCAGTATACGACATGTATCGGTCTCAACGGGTTTACTATACTGACCAAGTAGTGTAAACCTTGACCAGGAACTGTCTGAGAATGACAACGTCATGATACTACTCAATGTCAGTTGCGACGCTTTTGCAACAGT